>JALIZH010021516.1:0-15885 GCA_030522465.1 Rhipicephalus appendiculatus
TTCCCCGGCTCGTCGAACAGGCGGGGGGGATTTTATCGCATACGCCTCGGCACGACGGATGTGGGCCGGCTCCTTTGATGTCCGCTTCAGCGGCGTTTGTTGCCCCCCGCTCCCGCACTGTTACCCGCGGGTATTTTAAAGACGATAGTCTTTCTTGGGATACCTAAACGGAGAAATTTTGGTCTGTCTGTCTGTCTGTCTGTCTGTCTGTCTGTCTGTCTGTCTCTCCGTCTGTCTGTCTGTTTGTCGGCACGTCACACGATTGAGCTAGTTGGCCAAACTTTAACCCCCTGCCTTACGACCTCCAATCATGACCAAGAAGCATGTGTTCATACGGGTGAGCGTGGGCAATTAAAAATCAAATATTACGCATACCTGAGGCACAACATCAATACCTTAGTACTATTCACAGTGTTCCTTTAAAACAAAATCTATAGATACGTAATTATAAAGATCCTAGTGTTTATTACGCAGCGCTGCTGTGTACAAAACAAGTCTCCGCCCAGTGATTTAACTTCGACGCTGTGGCTGGCTGTGGTGCTGCCACCTGGCAGCACCACACCACCTGCCACCTGGCAGCAGCATTGTTCAACACAAGCCGATGTTCCCCGGTAGCGCTGTAGATGGCGTCCTCTTCTGTTTTATCAATGCCAGCCAGATGCGGCTGATTCATCGTAGAAGAGCGCTGTCTCAGGCAAGGCAAAACATATATGGCCGCTTGATGAAATACGACCCACTCTACAAGACATGATCAGAGAACGCAGAGAAAAGACCGACGACCAAATTTCAGCGGAGAAACGCCGGCGTCCGTCTAAGCGCGCCCGGAAAACGTCCGAAAAAGGAGCCCAGCGGCTAGCCCGGCTATTAAATTGTGGTACACATGCCGCTCATGCAGTGCAGTCGGCACAAGACTATCGTCTTGCGACGACATTTGCAGCGAAGCACGCAGATACGCGGCCAATTTTTTCTTCGTGGCTTTTACTTATATATATATATATATATATATATATATATATATATATATATTGTGATGACGAAGAGCGACACTGGGATTCGGGCCGCGTGGGCAGCGAGCTGGGGGAAGATGAAGACGAGGTCGAATATAGAACAGCCGGCCCAGGAACGGATGCTATCTCCGTCTCTGTTCTTTACAATGGCGCAGTCTACGAAACCTGAACCGTCCGGCTGAAGCCATCTGCCTTCGTGGGTCATCGGCAGCGAAGTCCCTCCGTCCGAGGAACGCCGTCCACGCTTTCTCGCTCATGGACCCAACGACCCTACGACTGCCGGTAGGACCTACGCCGCCATTCGAGGACGGCGTCCCAGCGTCCTCAATGCCCAAAAGGCAGGTTTACCCCGCCGTCGTCAAGACAGCGCACCGTCAACGATCTAGCAGCCAGCGAGGCCTGGACGGAGCTGCAGAAATGGTCCGTGGCCGTAGAGCGCCTTCGGGATGGTGCCGCGGCGTGGCACAGGTACGAAAGCGTGAGACAGCAGTCCTGGGCAGAATGGAGTGCTGCCCCGATTGCCGCTTTCGGCCGGATACCGAGTGCCTCCAGTGAGTCCAACTGGACCTTCCCCGAGGACAGAGCTCGGGAAGGCCCCCATCCCGAGGATGCAACTGCCAACTACATCTCACCGGTGAACTGCGCAGCCGGTCCCGCTACAAACACCGGACTCAATCTGTGCCGTGGCTCTGCCTGGGTAGCCGGACACGAGTGCATCTCTGCCAATGGCCGAAGGCATTTCCCATCCACATCTATTGGAAAAGCTGCCCCCCCTGCTCGCCATCACCGGGGCACTTGGAGGCATCGGCCCGCATTGTACTGGACGTTCTACCACGTCAGGAAAGAGACGTGTCTATGGATTCGATCACGTTCATCCCTGACCAAACGAAAGCGGATCTGCGCGCTTCAAATCGTTCACTAACCGAAACTGAGAGCGTTTTCACCTTGCGAGAAGACGCCTCTCCCGAAGATACCAAGGTCTCTGACGCGTCTCCTGTCGTTTCCATCAAAGACCTGCCTGCACAGCGCAAGTCTTGTCCTCTTGGAACGGCTTCCGATGCAGCCGTCCCAGCTCCACGCAGCGCGGCTTTACGAAGGGCGGCCTTGAGAACATCAAGGGATACCCAAGATGACAACGCTGCAGAAGCAGATGTCACGTCCCAGAACAGCGCGGGAACATGACCACCCGTTGACGCAGACGTCCAGTAGAACATCCAAACATCCCCTGACCCGCTGCAAGACGCGCAGACGACCGCGTCTGGAGCAGCAAGTAACGTTAGCGGATCTACCATTTCGTGCCCTGTTTGCGAAAATGTTGTTGGAGAAGGGCCAGCGTTTTGGAAAGGACCGGCGTCCACGCCGAAACAGTCAGGGGCCACCCGCCAGATCTGTCGCAGAGAAAATTTTCATGCCAAGCCGCTTCGCTGCCTGGAATTTCGATTACCGCGAGGCTGCCTACTACGTCCACCAGAAAAAAACGACACCACTTTCCCTGACAAGTCGCAGCGTGGCCGAGGTCGTAGACCACCATGACACAGTCAATTTCGACCCCCAGAGTCATCATCGACAAACGTGCAAACCAAGGCCCAGCCTCCTCAGCAACATAGCCAACGACCACGGCGACATAGCCAGTGTCGGCCCCCACCAGAACCATCTTTGACAAACTGTCAGGCGAAGTTCCAGTGTAGCCGAGTCAGGCCACTCCGAAAGAGCCAGTGCCGCCCACCGGAGACTTCTCGGCAGCCCGCGCGCTCGCAGTCATGGCCGAGTGTGATGACGAAGAGCGACACTGGGATTCGGGCGCGTGGGCAGCGAGCTGGGGGAAGAGGAAGACGATGTAGAATATAGAACAGCCGGCCCAGGAACGGATGCTGTCTCCGTCTCTGTTCTTTACAATATATATATATTTATATACATATACCTATACGAGACATGACGGCAAAAATCAGCCGAGAGTGTCCATATAATTGCTATCGCAGTAATAAACTACTATGTCAGGCGTGCACACGCTAAGGTTTGGTTGAATCCAGTTTACCGAATGGTCAGGTCCTTCTGAATTTTTTTAAGGCGAAAGCCTTTTAATGTCTCATGCTCACGTCCGTCCGGTGTCCGTCCGGCGTCCGTCCGTCCGTCCGTCCACACCCCCCACTGCGCATGCGCCAACCCATTAAAAAAATAAAAATAAAAAACCTTCTCTCCACCTCTCTCTCCTCAGGCATCCCTCCCCGCGGAGGCCACACCCTTACTGCGCATGCACGTCCCCTCCCTCTCTCCCCCTCCTACGCTCCCCCCTCTCTCCTCTAGGCATCCCTGCCCGCGGCGTCCACACCCCCCACTGAGCATGCGCGTCTTCCCCTCTCCCTACACTCCCCCCTCTCTCGCCTCGCGACGCCGACGCAGGCAGCGTCTGAAAGCGAGTTTCTTGGTTGAAAAAACCGACTGCTCGCGCTGCACAACCGTTCACTGGCCACCCCGTATATATGGCAATGGATCTTGACCTGCAAGGTGGTGCCGGTGGGAGATTTCTCCTGTGCGTTGTCGAACGACAAAAAATTCGCAGCGTGCGCGTTAACTAAAAGCGGACTGCGGGTCTCTGTGTCCAGTCCGAGTCTTCTGTCTCTCATTGCCCATTAGCAGCGATTGGGATGTCTCAGTAGGAAACACCGGTCCATCACTGCGTGCTTTGCGCCCCCCAGGTTTCTCTCCTGTGCAACGCTGAGATGAGCGCCAGCGTCAACGCCGCCGCCAGTGTAAGCGTTAGAGCCCGCTGCTTCGCATCTACACATGGTTCCCTTTAGCGGGAGATGGTGTAATCTTTAAGGCGAAAGCCTTTAATGTCTCATGCTCACGTCCGTCCAGTGCCCGTCCGGTGTACGTCCAACCTCCGCCGGGCGTCCGTCCATCCGTCCATGTCCATCCGTCCGTCCGTCCGTCCGTCCGTCCATCCGAGCTCTGGCACGGAGCCAGGTGGCCGCCGAGATGCGCAGACACGCCGGTCGCGTCGGACTCTATAGCGCTCGCGCTTTGCTTGCGTAGCGTCGCTGTGCCCAGAGTTTGCAATCATTCTGACCGACGCCGTCTCAATGGACCCAGGCGTTCACGGAATACACTTTCCAATTTACAAAGGGTCCGTCAATTTAAGAGCTGGAACGCGGATGGCGTTTGCACGATGCGCAAAGCGCGAGAAAATACTAATGCATGCGAACGGAGGAAGATGAGTCTCGCGTCTCGCGGCGATTCGCGGTAAAAAAATTAAAGAAGAAAACACGCACCCATTCGGTTTGTGTCTTATCCCACTAAGAGTGTAAAAGAAAAAAGACATGGCATAACCAGTGGAATGGCCACACGCTTTCGCCGAACACACTTTGGAATGTACAAAGTGTCGTTCAATTTTTCTCTTAAACATATCCACCGTAGTACTTTTAGCAGGGGGGCCTTTGGTATAGAGTTTGAGTAGTGGCAGCGCTTTGTTGTTCTGAGCTGTGCCCACGCTGACGTTGGCTTCCTCTGACAACGAAAAACGATGAACCAGCACTATTTAAAGTTTTTTTTTTTGGTGCGCTTTTTGAAGAAAGTTGCTTATTTGAACAGATCGAAACGCAAATTGCTTGGTCAGTCGTGAAGCGAGATAACCAACGTACTCATTTATCTCCTTTGGGAGAGTCGGTTAGGCGAAACAAAATTCTAGGAGCATACGAATGGTGTGAATCCCCTATACAAGCTTCATGGTTGGAAAAACACATTTTTCAGCGTTGGGAACACGCCAATACGTTCCCTCGCACTGGGATTGTTCATGTTCAGGGACGATTGGTTAACCGTTGTGCTTCAGGCGAAGTTCACCATGTCGTCCATAAGGGGATGAGGAGAGCTTTACTTTGTGAACTATGATGAAGAGCTGGAGTAACCAAACCAAGGTTTGTTTAAAATTTCGTTACTGTGTATAGTGGAAGACAACGAAAAAAGTCCGGGGCCGAATTCACAAAGCTTTCTCTTGCCTACGCAGTTTCTTAGCCAAGAATTCTCGTATCGCGAGGGATTGCGATAGCAATGGCACGAATTTAACTTACGTGTCACTTTTGAGGGCAAGGAGGCAACGCGAAAGCCGATGAAACGACAAGGAAAGAAAGAAGTGCGCGCCGATAATATCAAGGCAGCACGCAAGACATCTAGCATCGAGAATATACGATGATGGCCCATGTCTTTTCGCAGCATCTCAGCTTCCAGTTCCGGGCGTCTGCTACAGCGCTTACGCACCGCCGCATTGCAGCAGGAGTCTGCGGGGCCTGAACAAAGCCAAGCGCTCGCGTTCGATGAATGACCATATGTAGCTTGTTGCTCGGTGGCGTTAAGGAAGAATCGGTGCGCTATCTCGCCAACTGTAGGTGACGCACCGCTCCTATGAAAGCGCACATAAATAATACCTTGAAGGTTTGAAGATGTGACCCAAACGTCTCCCCCTTCGTGCAATAGTTTAGTTTTATTGATGAAGCTGCGATGGCACTCAATTCACGAGGCGTGTTCAAGCACGGTAAGGTGGTCGCCATTAGGGTGTTTTTTAGCTAGACGTACAAGGTTGGATTTCTTACAAAGTTCTTGGCAAAATACATAGGAGCGGCTTTCGAGCCTACGTAGAAACTGTTCAGTAATATGAAGCAGCAGTAAGAGAGAGGTATCATGAGCGTATCTTGTCGCAGGTTCAATTCATTGCCGCATTTTGACAGGGCCAGAGTCGTACGCTTAGATATGTGAACACGTAAAACGAGAAAGTTTCGTCGGGCAGTTTATACGTGCTTATACTTTTCAGAAAACAATGCGCTGCAGGTCACTTCATCTTTGCAGCGTTTGCGTGAGCAAACAAATAAAACAAGCAACGTTGCGTATCGGCCTGAAGTGACATGATCACACGTGCTGCGCGTTTAGCAAAGAAAAAAAAGGAAAAAGACAGCGTTTGCGTGTCTCTGCCATTGTTTTTTTCGAAAGAGTGAAAAGGAATCGATAGAGAAGAACGTTAGGAACAGGATCCGCTGGCGCAGCAGACGTCATGGCAAGCTTCCACAGAACGGCACCGGTTGCTTGGAGGGCATACAAGATTTGTTCGCGTTACTTACTAACGTGTATGGGAGCGAAAGCTACACAAAAGCGAGCGAGAATATGACCGGGCTTATATATGAGAATAGAAGGAAATTAAGCAGTGATCTGATTAGTGACAGTTTATTTAAACGACGATAAGCGAAACAAACCGAGTATTGATTGAATGAAAGTGACATTAGTGAGTTAATTAGCGATAGTTGATTAGTGAATATCGTACGTCAATGTGAAATACAGTCATGTATTTACACTCGATGGATTTCGCCTTCGAGTGGCCTCAGGCGAATTCATTACGAATTCCGAGCCTTTATTTTTTTTTATCGAGTTTTGCCGGACCTTTTGCGTTAGGCGTATTTCTAGCAAAAGGAGATATATTAACAATTGCGTTAGCACTACAGTGGCCAACTCTCATCTCAAGCGCTGCCGCGGTAGTCTAATGGTTACAGCGACCGACTACAATGCAGGAGGCACCGAGTTCGATTCGCAGTGTCGCCAAGAACCCACTTTTTTTTAATGAAACATCAGGTTGCACGGCCTGTAGTTATGTGTTGCGGGCACTCTTATCTTGAGAAGGTGCCCTTTCCGTTGTCTTCGACTCCCCTTTCGAGCAAAAAGTGCTGTGGCATGCTCCCTCATGGATTTCAGAAATAAGATTTTTTTTTCTTCTAACCAACACCCAGTCCCGAAACCTAATTATAATACCCGGGCAATTACTTTTGACGTCTCTGGCTATTCGAGGGCCAGTCAAGATACCACGATGTTTTCGAGAAAATCTAGACACACGCGGTGACCTAACTGCTTGTGACCAAGATGACGGCCTTTGTCGGGACACGTTTTCGTGCTAGTTGGGTGCAATTCATTACACGCAGCAGCGCAAAACGGCAGGGGCAGACAGCACTGTGTGTATTTACATACACACAGTGCTGTGTTTGCGTCTTCTCTTCGGTCCCTGTCGTGTTGCGTACCTCCGTGTAATGCCTCTGTCAATGCTTATAAATAACTTTAGCAGGCTATCGAGTTCTGAGCTGAGGGTCCCCGATTGTCCCAAGCGAAACAGCCTGGGAAAATATTGCGGCAAATCCATTTGAGTCAGAGACGGCTACTCTTCTCTTGGTGACTGCACGGGAATGTTATACCCAAGTTTATTTTTTATCAACAGCAGTTACAGTACAGATGACATGTGTACAGACAAAAATCCGCGTATTTAGCTTGACTAGGTTTCTGCCCTTAATAGCAATTGGCAACACGTATGACAATATGCAAAAATAACACACATATATAAAGAAGTATATGTACAACCACGGGCAAATGCTTGGTTATGCTGGTTGAAACTGAATACTTGAAATCCACATTTTCGACAAGCACAATGTGTAGAAGCAATGTTATAGAGAGGAGCTGTGCTATAAACTTATTTTTCCTCGTTTGTTCCATATTTCCCAACTTCTTGCTCACGACTGTTCATTGTAAAATGAAACACCTTCTGTGAATGCACGCATTTTGTGTAAGGTTGCATTCATTTTTGCGCAGTAGGAAACATACTTGAGAAATGTAAATAGGACAAAGAAAGCCAGCAAAGTTCTTATCAAAGTTACACTAAATGAAAAGCATTCATTCATTCACTCTCTCACACACAAACACACACACACACACACACACACAAACACACACACAGCATAGTTTGTTGCTCCCCACTTTCATGCAATTTTTATACATCTTCATGGGTTGACAGCCCACGACAAAATATGAGAGAGCCCCTCACAATGCCATGCTAGACAAGGGCAGTGTATCACAATATGGGTCATGTCTGCAAGATCACACAAAGTTCATACATAGTTCAGCTCATTCTCCACACAATAACAAGCAATGTTCAGTGACATGGACTGAAAAATTGGCACAGCTCAGAGAAATATTGGACAATACATAAATAAAACAATTCGCTGCTACTAAGCTCCTCGCCGCATGCAAACAATGCTGCTGTTGGCATATCAAGACCCATTGCTTTTCCTGAAAACACTACTCACAACGTTTTCAAAGTCTGGACATCTGCAGAGTTCTCATCCAGTAGTCTCTTATTTCGCTTGGAAAAATTTCAGTGCACTGCTGGGTAAGGACTGTTTGTAATGTACGTGACGTGATGCTTCAGTGCCCTGCATGTTTATCTTGCGGCTGGCCTCAGCTGCAATGTCCTGAGCACAAATTTAAAGAATCACAGTCTATAATGTGCCACTACAATGTAATTCTGTTTCAGGTGCATAAATCAAGGACCGCAATAAAAAAAACTTAAGAACGTTTACCTTGAACAGCTTATCTGATTATAGCAGTAATGATAATAAGCACATCGTTACTTCCAGCTTCAAATTTGTTGGAAGTCGCCAGCTTCAAGACTAGAGCACACCAGCAGCACTCTTATGACCAAACCATGGTACAGATGCATCAAAAGAGAGAAGTAAATGCATGGTATAGTTACACACCAAATGCAATGAGTACTTTCAGCAGTAATACGAGGAAAGCTGCATAGGTGATAAACATTTGGCAGAGTATACAATTACATTAGGGAAGAAACCTATGGTAGCAAACACAGTATAAAAAAACTGTTAAAACTTACACAGTACAAACAGAGAGGTCAACTGTTCAAGAGGACTGAGAGGCAACGGGATAACATTACAGAGGTGCTAAAGCCTGGTGTTGGATATACTAGGAATAGCGACAATCCTCGTCCACCTAAATAATCCACGTAGAAGTTCTTTCCAGAGCATATACACACATGAAATCGTGCTTGCTATACTAATGTGTCCTGAAGGAATATATCGACCAAGTGAAAAATTACCCAATTCAATGGCCTGAATTTTCCACTACCAAACATGAAAACACGATTTTGGTTGTCCACCATGGCTGCTCTTTCCCACGGCAGTGAAATGCAGTGACACGCAGGCACTTTGATTTACGTGCATGTTAAAAATTTGAGGTAGCTCACATCAATTTGCGCACTACCACTACAGTGTGTTTTACATTAATGTCATGATTTGGTACATTAAGTAAAGAATTTAATTCCTTTTAAATGCTAAGGTGCAAACAAATGGCTGAATGATGCAGTGCTCAGAAACTAAACTGCAGCTGTGCAGATTGTCACCATACAATGTAAACTGCTCCAGCCATCACAATGTATTCTTTTTGTTGACGTGCATTTTGAACAGCGGCACCCAGTCACTGGTAGTCTTTCTTTACTGGTTGGTCTTCTGCGCTCTGTTCGAGATACACTGTACATGACCATGGGGCACCTGATCCCATGATACTGCTGGAACATAGAAAAATACAGATGATTGTTACAACCGTGCTTATGTGTATGAGTATAAAGTTGATAAACATGCACGAACTATAGCTGTCGTAATTTTAGGAGCCGATGACAAGTATGAAGAAACAACAGAAAAGAAGAAAAAAGTCTCATCATGGAGACATAAATAATGAAGACTGAAAAAAATTATTTTACAGTGCAAATGGATAACTACGATGTTCATATTGATGGCAATGAACTTCTGCCCAAAGTCAATAAATTACATTCTATTTCGACTTCAAACTAAGTGCAAGAAGCCAACCACAAGTGAGTTTACTATGTTACTCATGTTACGCTATGCTACAATACAACAGCTAATGTTCTTAACTTCAAAATTATGTAACATAGCCACCTCATCATGCAGTGCGCAGGAGCAATTTTGCAGACCAGAAAACACAAATCATTTGTGGATTATAAGTGGGCTTGTTGGCCGCAGCTATTTTTCCTAACAAAGTACACTTAAAAAAAATGCACTTCATTAGGAATCGTAAGCAACAAACACACTCATTATCTGCAAATTCATGCTAATGGGCTCTTACGGCTGCCAAAAACACTCACCATGATTATTATTGATGTCAGTACCATGCCAGACGAATAGGCTGTGTCCTGCCCAGAACACCAAAGGTGCGCTCTATGACTTCTCTTGCACGGGTGGCAGCTGCACTGTACTGCTGCTCAGCTAGGCCAGCCACAGACAGCAGGGAGAGCATCCATGGCTTTCAGGCATACAGAGAGTCACCTTTAGAGATCAACAAGCGTGTACTTGGGTCACATATGATTTCTAAAAATAAACACATCACTATGTAATTGTGCTGAGAACATGTAGGGCGGAAATACAACATGCTACAACATTGAAAAAAAGACAAGCTATGTAAGGTAAAATGCGCATTTACTGCCCTTGTGTGGCCTGAGGCTTGAACTATTCGCGAGCTTCTTTGAGAGAACAGAAGTAGGGGGTCGTGCAGTGAGGAGTGAAGGCCAAAGCACTAAGTGCAGGGCCACTCGATCTGCCACTGGAATGCGGCAAGAGTGTGGAGGGCAGGTGAGAGGTTGACGAGTGGGCAGAAATATACCATGTGACCAAAACATACGAAGGCCCAGCACTCTCTACTGGAGGACGGCGAAATACGCCTCGAATCTCTCAGTCCCTTGTTCGCCATAGTTACATGTTTGTGCGCATCCAGCAAATGTAGCAGTGTACACTTCGTAGTGTCAAACATCAGAGATCTCAGCCTACACATGGTTCCTACACTTGCCGCCGCGCTCACCGGCTAAAGCAAAATTAAAACAAATACAAATAATGTGATGTTTAAAAGTCACGTGACTCTCGTCGTACTGCGCCTACTCCGCTTTTCAGGCGAGAGCACTACATACTGCTCCTGCCTGTTCTCAGAGCAGCAAAAGCGCTCTCGCTCTATCGCTGGATGACAGTGCTCTCACTCCTGTTCGACCACTGAAACCCGCCAGCTCTGAAGAGAGCACTTTCAGCGTACTTTTGAGTGCTGCTGTTCTCCCTATTGAATTTGCCATATAGCTCTTTCTCCCTACATGTTTTGAACAGCCAAGCGGCTTTCACTCACTTGCTATTTCCATGCAGAGCACTTGAACCACAGAGCAAGTCACAAGCTCAGGAGCTCTATAAGTAATGAAAGTATTTGTGCAATTTCAAAATCACAACCTTTTCAGTCTCACATGTATGGTGTTAAATTCATAAGCAGCAGACTTCACACTTTCGACATTGTCAGTTATCTTGCAGTTTGCTTCTTCTTAAGAGTCTAATTGGCATCGCTGTGTCAGTATACAGGCATCCACTGTTAGCAACGGTATTTGGGTTCTTAATGTGTGCACATTAAGTGGTGTGTACTTCACCATCTGCACTTAAAGAATAATTAACCTAGCAACCAACCATGAAGCAGTTTTGTGCCCTCGAGGCTCCCCGGCAGAGCACAGTCCATCCAGATGAGGCTGCCACTTCGAGGTCTGCTGTACGATGACACCCCCCACCATTGCAAAATACTGGCACGTTCGGGGAGCATAAGTCCTTCCTATTTCTGTACGGGTGCTACAAGTCATGAGGAGGCTCGTTTTGTCAGTGCGTGCAATTGATGTATCCCAGGACCTTGGGAAAGTCTGCAATCTGTGAAGAGGCCAAAAAAAGATACGTTAAAAAAACCAGCATCAAAATCGCTTTAATACATGTTTGGCAGTAACACAAAGCTATCGTCAAAGCTATCAAATATGCTATATTCACTTTGGAACAAACTGAATCCCCATGTAAGCTTTGCATACAGAATTCTAGTTCGAGCTAGTTGGTACTGGTTCATAACTGAGGATACTTTTGGCGCAAATCGAACGAGGACACATAACACAAAAGAACAGGAAGTTCGGTACCCGTCCTGTTCTTTTGCGTTATGTGTTCTCGTTCGATTTGCGCCAAAAGTATACTCAGCTTTGCATACAGGAATATACGTGTCCTGGTAAAGTATAGTGCTACCACAGCGGTAATCTTCTATAGAACAAATTTTGAAGAATCAAGGGAATTCCTGAAAAAGTGCTACATGACTACTGAAAAAATAAATTCGCATCAAATATTCACCTCTGCACTAACAAGTGTGGTAGACAGGCTCCTCTTAATAATCAAATAAACACCTGCTTAAATCAAACTATAAACACTGCTGACATATTTGCCTAAATATATATATATATATATATATATATATATATATATATATATATATATATATATATATATATATATATATATATATATACCCCGCACCTCCACCACTTGTGACGTAGAACGTTACACGCCTTTAATGCTCCTTGAAGACGTGGCGAACCAGTCGCATCGGAGGCACAGAACAGTATCTAGATGTGTCCCCACAAGCGATGAAGATGAAGCACACGATGTGATGATGAGCATGCACAGTTGATGAAGAAGTACCTCATAAATGCCCACAATATATATATATATATATATATATATATATATCTTCACATTTACGTTACAATTACTTCTAATAAAGTCCCCCTATCCCTATACTTTCCTTCGCATCATTGTCTGTTAGTTCGCATTAATGATGTGTTTAACAAAGGAAACGAGCCCTTAAGTTCACACTTCTTTCCTTCGTTCATAGAAGCAACAAGTCTGGCAGACTTGTTGCCTTCAGGTGGTATGCGAGGGATTATTAGTCAGCTGCCAACTCGTAATAAGATCACGTGCTACGTGACGCCTACAGGCAAAAAAGAGTGTTCCACACTCGCCGTAATGCCAAGCTCCCACGTTTAAAAATGCACATATATACCCTATAAAGTGGACGGAGGGATGACCGCCACCGTAGCTCAGTGGTAGAGCATCGGACGCGTTACTCGAAGGTCGCAGGTTCACATCCTGACGGTGGCAAGTTTTCTTTTCGACCACTTTCCTTCCTTCACATTTACAATACAATTACTTCTAATAAAGTCCCCTATACTTTCCTTGGCATCATTGTCTGTTAGTTCGCATTAACGATGTGCTTAACAAAGCAAACGAGCCCTTAAGTTCACACTTCTTTCCTTCGTGTGTGTGTGTATATATATATATATATATATATGTGTGTGTGTGTGTGTGTGTGTGTGTGTGTGTGTGTATAATATGTGATAGTAGCACGTTTTATACTGGAACTCAATATGGGGTAACATTACATCTGCTGGGCTGAAAAAAGCTTACACACGTTATAGTACTACGCGAATAGCAACGAAATTAGCTGCTCAAGTTCAACTCACCGGTGGCAGAACGATTTAGCAGCCGTCAGTGTCATCAGGAATGGAATGCGCTCTGCGGCAAACAGGCAAGTGGACTGGAAGCTGCCGTTGACGTAGAAATGCAAGGCTAGCAAGACGTGTCCGTCCACTGGTAAAGCGTGAGACCTCGCCATAAGCAGTGGTAGTCAAGGCTCCAGTGCCATGCATAACGACGTGTCTGATGGACTGGAATACTTGTAGTCAGCAGGCGTAGGTCTACGACGTCACCGAAGGCAAGGCACCGGTGAAAAGTGTGTTCTTTCGGGAGGCAAGCGTGACTGACGTTCACGGGCGCTCGCTGCCAGGTAGAACTCGAAATTTTCACCGAAGAACAGTCAAGGCGTGCTGCCAAAGCAACCTCACTTACAAGAGAATGTATCGGCTCGCGACTTCGATTCGACACATTACGACGTTCGGACTGCGATGAGCACAAAAAGCCGAAATAACGAGTTAAAAAATAATACGCGAAGCCCAGAGCCAAATCCTTAAAGCACTCGTAAAGCACCATCGCAACTTCACAGGGCAAAACACAGTCATCAACGCTGTCTTTTAATGTTCTGTCACACGAGCACAGGCTCTTCACGAGGATTGGAAATGTCAACACAGCACCAATGTTCACAACACACATTGTTTCACTTTCAAACACTGCCTTTTCCTGGACTGCTCACGAGAAAAGAGCAGCGCACGGGCTAACCAGCGACCAAGCAATAACCGAATAGAGCACGTAATTCATACGTTACCGTACGCACTTGGGAACACTCAAGTAACGTGTCAAAGCGCTGTCAATTCGAAATGCCGCACTGCACCCAACTGAGAAACTGGAAAGCGAAGCAAACGAACTGTCACCGAAACTCGAACACACATTGCAGGCTCCTCGAGTGCTAGTTGCCGTCGATACACAGGCGCCGATCCCCGCTTCATAAACACACCGAGGCGCAAGCTTCGCTACGCCTCACCGTACACCGAGAGACACTGCCGTTGGTTTTCACACGGCTTACACGCACCGTCCAGTCGAAACACATCCAGTCGAACGCTGAAGGAAGTCAAGCGAGAAGCGTTTGTGAAAATTGGCACCCACACGCATACACTGTTTACGACGCCATGTTGTCTTGGCGAACTACGCAGCAGGAGCAAGCGCTGAGAGAACTCGTAGAAAGCTCTTGCGCGTTTTTGATGGCGAGATAAAAATTGCTCTTATGTGCGAGGGGGAAGATATGACGAATACGACAGGGCCGCGCGATGAAAGAAGTGTTTTGCAACGTCATAAGATGGCCTGATGTCGAGAATACTGCTTCCCAACCAATCACAATGCGCCTCTCGCCCACGCTGTCGTCTGCTAGCATTTGTCGTCTGCTACACTGGGCGCCGGCAGCGGGGATTTCGCCGTGGCTACACTTTGATTTCCGGGCCAATCTGTCGCTTCTTAGAGCAAAATACATATCAGCGGATGAAAACAGCGTTAATTTATTTGCTCACGCCAGGTTAAATGGCAGCTCAAAGTCAAAGAGGCATGAATTCGGTAATATAGTTTGCTTATATATGCTCGAGAATCGCGAGCTTTCGCACACGTTTTCGGTGTCATTTCAAATTACTGGAGCCATTTCTTTCTGACTGCTTGCCATACAAACGCGTTCCATTTCGGTTTCTCAACAGTGAAGGTCGAAAAGCTGGATTTGTTTGTGATTTCATGCAGAATCGTAAAAATGGCTAATATGCTGTGATTTGCAATGTACGAGCCCGCCCTGCATTGGTGCAACGTGCATAGCGACAGCTGCATTTCAGAGAACGTGCATATTGGTTAGTTAAAGCCCATCCAACTAGAGAAGTTGTGGAACCACGTAATAGGCCTTGATAACAGCCGACTGAAATCTTCCGTTCATTTTTATTTCCAATAGCGAGCAGCTGATGTCGTCCTCTGAACCTCTTTGGTGGTACTTTCCACCAATGCTGCGTACATCATCATACGTTGGACCTCTCATTGGAGGAAGTGGGACGCAGCACAACAGCATAACAATAAATGTTGACCAAATAGCGCGCCGCTTTCGCCTTCACCGACCATTCACGTAGTACTTTGGTTTTAATCCAACCACGAGTCTTTGCTTGCATAATTTTTCGCTCCGGACAACCAATAAGCTTCCTTAATTACTGCGACACCAAGCTTATTGGACGAGTGCGAGTGTCAATACTGTCCACTGCGTACAAAGCAAACAACGCACGAAACTCAAAGCGCCAAAATAAAATAAAATATACCAGCAATCATCGCGCAGCCTTACATGGCCGCGAACTAGCTGAAAATCAGCCACGGTGCCCAAATACCCCACCGACGTTGCATGTTCTAAACAGCCATATTGTTCATAAGAGTGGTCCGGACCACTCTTAGCGTTTCCTCGTAGCCACGCTATTTCTGCGGAACTTTTTTGCTTCGTGAATCCACTTACGAGCCTTTTTCGGTGACGTCAGCAAATATAGCAAGTGCATCACCACCACTGGCATGTTCCCTGCACGCTCGCAGCGCGCTTTATCGCAGCGGCCGATGTGATAACCATGGCCTCTTACGAGGTTTTTTTGGCTTCGTGAATCGACTTACGCGACAAAATTTCTCTTGCGCGAAAATTTGATCGTAAGTGAGCTTTGTGAATTCGGCCCCCGATGTTTATCTTTAAATGGCGCATTACT
>JALIZH010021517.1:0-44980 GCA_030522465.1 Rhipicephalus appendiculatus
TACGAACGTGGACGATGGCTCTCAGTAGGCTGACCTGACGGTAGCCTTCACTGGCACCGATCACTATACTATAGACCCCCACCAAACAACAACACGACGAAAATGCATGTAATCGTAGTGTGGCAGTTTTGTAAAGCCAACGAAGCAGACGGGTGGCAAAGCGAAACCAGCGCCGCCGAGACAATGATTGGTGCGCACCTCTATGGCTGTGCCTGTCTCACTTGTCCTTATCCGATCGAAACGGTGCGAGCGGCTACGTTTCCCTACAAGCACACCTCAGAGTCCGTCAAGGATAAACGCTTGCGTCAGTAGTTTGTTTTAATCGAGGACGGCTTCCTTTCTCGAGCTGTGCCCGCAGTGTTCAAAAGTGCCACTCCTACGCTGCGTCAACAACTTGGCTATTAGGTAATTCTCGCGTGGGTGATCGCATAGGCACTTCCTAAAGAGTCATCACATTGCATAATCACAGAAGAGCACAAACGACATGAAATATAAGAGATCTCGAAACGTAAGTAGAGCGCAGCTTACGTTTTACGTCATGCAAATGAGCAGTAGCTGTCTGTACAGGGCGACATAAACAAACTTGCACTAGAGTATCGCCGCCATTGGCGTATTGTGCGGGAAGAGCCTGTTCACGCAGTAAATGTAGAATAGCTTACGGCTACCTCCGAGGTAACCATCTAGCGAGTACATCAGCTATTTGTTTAAAGACAGCAGAAAACACAAGCAGCGGACGTTTCTGGTAGATATCGAGAGGAACAAACAGTGCCAGATTCGAAACAGGCGTGCGGCGCGACTAAGCAGGGCTTGCCGAAGCGGAGGCTTTGGTTGGTGCGGACGGCAAGGCCGTCGGTAGAGGGGGTGCAAAAAGGGCAGTTCTCTTTCCGCCCCCCCCCCTCCCCACGACCCACCCAAAGCCACACCAGTACTTGCCCAACACCCAACTTGCACGGCCGCTGCCCCTCCCTGCCCCGCGATGCAACACGGCTTTGTCCCAACCCTCCCCCCCCTCTTTACACACACAGACATTCTGCGACTATATCTTGCTGATGTCAAAATGGCCGATTAGGCGAGTTGTCGATTTATGATACTTGAAATACGAGCGCGCAGCTTAAACAGGTGCTCGCCTTCCTACGTCCCTCATTAGGTTATGAGCTCGTATTTCAAGTATCATGCCGATGCCCAGCCGCACTGTGGTCGCATTTCGAATGCAGCACCGAAAAACGGCACTGAAAAAGGTCATGAGCCAGCCCATATTAAGAAGCCGAGTTGAATAGCATTCGTTTAGACGGCATTTGGAACGACAGCACAATAAATGTGTCACTAGGCGCTTTTCTCGATCGGACTCAATAAACGGGCAACACCGTCGAATTTTAGGTACGCGTTCACCCGCGCATTGCTATTTTGAACGGAAAGTAAAACGCCCAATATAAAATCTCGCGAGTTTTACATAATCTACGATTTCACTTCTATCTGCGTGAACAGAAAGTCATTAACAACAAAATTATATGAGATATATTCTCGAGTACTTTGCTCGGATGAGAAACGTGTTGAAAATAACCCCCGCGCTTATTGACGTAATTCACAGCCAGCCGATCGGGCACTCCCTCGGGATCAAACGTTTTTGCGTTGTATTGCCTCAATCCAGTGTTGGCAGAGGAGAGAAGCCATCGAATCACAGAGGAGCAAAGAGAAAATATTCTTGTTGCACCGATCCCTCGCAATATGCATCCGCAGCACAATGAGGGAAGGCGTAGAGCAAGAGGCGATCGCGATCCTGAAGAAGATCAAGGATGATCCTCAATCGGTCTGCTTCGTAGATGCGGCACATTATGGACGCTCATCTCACTATGCCGTGGTCGCAATAGCTAACAGAGGTGAAATCATCTCGTCGGCCTCCCTGACTGGGACCACTTCTTCTAAAGCGGAGCAAGTTGCTATTGCTTTGGCACTGTTGGATGACAAGAGGACGCAAATCTACTCAGATTCTAGATCGGCAGTCAGGGCGTTTGCCTCGGGCTCCATAGCGAAAGAGGCACACGACATCCTTAAGAACAGGACCATAATTATGCACACGATCACTTGGTTCCCGGCCCACCTAGGGCAAAATTTGGACTCGCTCACCAACCTCAATGACATCGCCCACTCCGAAGTGCGCGTACTAACTCTCCGCGCGGGAGGAGAAGCCTTGTCACAGAGCAGAGTTCAAGAGGTCCGAGACACTTTATTCACATTTATTGAATTCACAAAGCACTTCTATCTGGAAAGAACAGTATTTCCTCCACCACACAAAAAGCTCACGAGACCACAGGCGCTGATTTTTGGGATGCTACGAACAAATTCTTATCCGAATCTCGCTTTCATGCACTGTCTATTCCCAAAGGACTTCAGCTCGCAGTGCCCTGGCTGCGGGGGAACGTGAGATTTAGAGCACATGCTTTGGCAGTGCCCCTCGTTACGTGGGGATAAGGACCTCACAGAGCAGAACTGGAGCGCGGCCCTCAAGAGCTCGGAATACCAGCATCAACTTTGGGCTGTCCAGAGAGCCTGCGATGCGGCGGTGAGGCTAGGTCTAACTGTCCCCACGTGGGAGCGGCCCGCGGCGTCATTCTAAGGGGTGGCACTTCTCCGGATCTTTAAATAAAGTTCTTCGTACCGTACCGTATTCACTCAGATATTTTATAGCGCACAAAGCTATCTTTCTCCGCCTGTCATTTCTCGGCAGCCAATTGGGCTCTGCCGTGCTCCTCAGTGTCATCCTCTCTCTTCGGCACGTTTCGTACATACTCTTTACAGGCCACTATGGAACAGAAGTGACCAATTGGGGAAGTGGCAGCCGCGCGCAGGTTAATCGAACGAATACCATGCGCTTGCCTTCGGTTCTTTGCAAGCGCATTACAACACACCAAACTGTTTGGAGAGACTTTTACTTTTAAGGTCACTCGTGGAAACTATAGGGGTTCGTCCACTCAAGGTCCTGCAAGATCCCTCAAAGATTTATTTTCGCTGCACATTCAACAGCACTACAGTCCCGCAAGAACACTTTGCAAATGCATCATCGAGTGTACCATTCATGCCACTAAGATTGTTCATCACTCACCTAGTGTGCGAATATCCTGAGCGCTGTAAATCACAGACGCCGCACGCCGGTACTGCCACTGATCACGTTCACGTAAGTCCTCCTTTGTTTTGTGTTGCCACTGCACGATTTTAGGCCAGCAGCAAAGTAGACACTGTAGAATGTCGCCAAATTTTGCGCACAATGACAATTTGGTGCAGAAAATAAGTGAATTACCTGATCAAAAGTGGTAAGTGTTTCGCAAATGATTTTATCACGAAAGTGGGTTATGCCGGGGTCCACCAAGACTTCAGTGATGTATTCCCGTCACGGAAATGACGTCGAAAAAATAGACATTGCCGGGAGACATTGTCGGCAGCCCGCGCGCTTGCAGTCATGGCCGAGTGTGATGACGAAGAACGACACCGGGGTTTGGGCGCGTGGGCAGCTGGAGGAAGTAGAAAAGAGGAAGTAGATAAAGAACAGCCAGCCCAGGAACGGGTGCTGTCTCTGTGTCTGATTGCTTAAAATACTTATTTCTATTTTAACACGAAAGTGTTTTATGCCGGGGTCCACCAAGATTTGAGTGACGTATTTCCGTCACGGAAATGACGTCGAAAAAAATACGCATGATCAGAAGACAAAGAAAAAAAACTTCCGTCAACGGGAGTCGACCTACGACCTCTTGGTCCGTGGCAAGAGGTGCCCGGCACGCTATCTACCGCGCCACCATCACATAATCTGTGGGCAAAACAAACGCGCCTTTTATATCTACCACTGTCCTCTCGCAGTGCTCTTGCAAAAGTGAAGTAATGCATCATGACAGTGAAATCAATGATTAGTTCCTTCAAAGCGTCGTTTCTAGGTGTCTATCCCATTCGGCGCGTTTTGAATAGGGGAAAAGTGCAATTTTTTCGACGCATTAACACACTGACAGGTGGCAATCTTACCCCCAGCGTCAGCGTCACTCGTAGCATCCATCCATACCAAAAATAGGTCTTCGACGCTCGACTGCGTCGCGTGGCCGTAAACCCGCGTTCCCAAGTTACGCGCCCACTCGCGCTCGCCCCGCGAACAATCGCAGTCGGTCATCAGGGACGACAAGATGCGCGTTGCGTTTCGCTCTGTTGGGGCAGTGGTGTCAATAACTCTAACATGCCCCGAATAGGCAACCTTAACCCAAATTCGGCATCCCATCAGTGACGCCCTCACACAGCTTCCTCTGATTCCGCTCTCACCGTACAGCTACCACAAGCATCTATGACCACAAGGTTAGGTTTAATCCTTGATCGTGGACTCTAGTCCTCGGGATACAGATGTACCACCAAACGTCAGCCTGGATACACCCATGTTAAACGGCGTTATAACTGTCAAACACCAATACCAATAGACACTGTGCAAGCTCTGTTATATCAATGCACAGTAAACACTCAACTACTTCTGCAAGGACATGTTTCACTTTAGTGTTATACCGATTCCTATGGCGGAGGGATCAACCATGTTTTTTGTTTTTGTTTAGGTAACCAACATGGGCACGTGATCAAAAGCTCGGTTTGTGAGGACTCTGCGGCTGGAAAAACTGAAAATTAGTTTTTTTTTCGTTAGTGTGTTATTGTTAACGGCATAAATCACATATTTTCTGTAAGAGAAGAGAAATTTTCTCTATAAATACCTGTTATTTAAAATACATTCCTTAAAGCGTACAGCGTTGCATACAGTGGTGTGAGGGGCCCCACCTCTGTCATGCAATGACGGCTTAACACTTAGAATACACGTGGTGCATCCCAACCACTTGGCGAAGTAGCGTATTTTAGCCTTCAGTGGTCTACCCGCGTTTTAAATGCGAATGCGTTTCATAGTCGGGTTATGTCAGGCATCCGGCGTTGTGCGGCGTTGGCGTTGTCCGCGGCAGGTGTTTTCTCTCCGCTCAGAGTGGAGAGGAGAAGCGCGCTCTGACATGTGAGGGCGCTCGCATCGCGGGAGCTCGGCGGAGCTATATATGAAAAAAAAAAATTACAAAAAAAGAAAATAATAAAAAAAACACAAAAAAAAGCAAAAAAAAAAAAAGGCGCTGCGCCGTGCTCCCGACCGGGCTGCAGAAATTAGGCGCCTTTTCCTTCTTCGAACAACAACCACCATATATAAATGGAGTGAAGCGCGCGAAATGCATTCGCATTTCCTCACGATTCCCTTCGGGGAGGTGGGGGCATTTTTTTTTGGGGCGCATGTAACATACGGTTCGACCACCGGAGGTGTATTCATAATAAGTGTTTTGACTTCATTCAGTGAATTCGTCGGTTCGTCACTGAGTCCGTTGGTCCGTCTGCCTGCCTGTCGTTGCTATGGCTATCTTTTGGTTCAAGTTTCCTCTTATGAATTTGTAGCAGAATTTTAAGCGGCACTATTCGATACATCTTCAAATTTTCAGCCATACGGTTAAAGAATGAAACACAACTTCATTTCTTTTTTTGAGGAACTTTCTTTTTTTGTAGGATGTAAGTAAACCTATTTGGATAGTCAGCAGACTTTGCAAAGACAACCATAGCGAGAACTGAGGCTTTTCGGGATGCTTTAGCTACGCTTGCCGTAGTTCCGTTGGCTCCGTAGACCGTGCGCGTCCCGAAGCGTGGTACATCACTTCGCAATTATGTAAATAACCTGCGCCATAACATCCGATGCACGTATATACTTGCGTGCTGATGAAGTTATGTATATTGTGTCATATTGTGATAAGTGTGTGTGTTGGTTCATAGTAGCGTGTGTTACGGACATCCAGTGGACTTGCACGTTTTTGTGATAACGTTTCATGTATATTGCGCTTAGTCGTTTGTGTGTTCATTACTGTCCTTGTATATACACTGTTTCCAATTATTGGTTGCGTACCACGAAAAAAATAAACTTTTCTAAACCCATCCGTTTAAGGCCCTCCCACAGTTGGTACCAAAGATAGTACATAGTATTCTTAAAGGCCCACCATAATTGATAAACACATTGGCTAGATGTTAAGGCGAAAGCCTTTAATGTCTCATGCTCACGTCCGTGTGGTGTTCGTCCGGTGTCCGTCCGGCGTCTGTCCGTCCGTCCGGTGGTGGAGGTGGTGGTGTGCGTCCTGACCACCCTTACTGCGCATGCGCAACCCTCCCCACGCACCTCCTCTCCTACGCTCCCTCTCTCTTTCCTCTGGGTATCCCTCCCGCCTGCGGCGTTTAAACAACCATTGCGCATGCGCGTCCCCTCCCCCCTCTTTCTCCTACGCTCCCCCCTCTCTCCTCTAGGGATCCCTCTCCGCGGTGTCCACACCCCTCACTGCGCATGCGCGTCCCCCTGCCCCCTCTCTCTCCTCTCCTACGCTTCCCCCCTCTCTCTCCTCTAGGCATGCCTCCCAGCGGCTACCACACCCCCCACTGCGCATGCGCGTCCCCTCCCCCCTCTCTCTCCTCTAGGCATCCCTCCCGCGGCGTTTACACCCCCAATGCGCATGCGCGTCCCCTCACCCCTCTGTCCTCTCCCTACACGCCGCCTCTCTCGCCTCGCAACGCCGACGCAGGCAGCGTCTGCTAGCGAGGTTTCTTGATTGAAAACTAGCAGTTGTGTCGTGTACGAATACAACCGATGAGCGAAGCTCCTTAGAAATGGGACGCACGCGGCGTTCGGCGCGCGCGGCGTTTCATTGTCCAGGCAACGGACCAACCACAGAGCGTACGACAGGGGTGAAGTGATGGTATGTTAGCGATGGTTTCGCTCGTTCGCTGGTTTGAGGGGAGAGGGCAGTGTCGAAGAAAGAGGGAGATGGAGACTAATCTACCTCCATTTCGCATGCGTTCGTATTCTCGTGCTTTGCGCATCGTGCAGACGCCATCCGCGTTCCCGCGCTCATAAAGCTCATTTATCCTCTCACGTGACGGGTGGCACCGTGCCAGGGGGGATTCAACGGCGACAGCGGGGTGCCGGCCTAAAGAGCTTCGCGCCTAAGAACTAGCAGTTGTTCCGTTTACGAATACAACGGATGAGCGAAGCTCCTTAGAAATGGGACGCACGCGGCGTTCAGCGCGCACGGCGTTTCATTGTCCAGGCAACGGACCAAACCACTGGGCGGACGACGGGGTGAAGCGATGGTTTCGCGCGTTCGCCGGTTTGAGGGTAGAGGGCAGAGTCGAAGAAAGAGGAATAGGGAGACTAATTGCCTCTGTTTAGCATGCGTTCGTATTCTCGCGCTTTGCGCATCGTGCAGACGCCATCCGCGTTCCAGCGTTCATAAAGCTCATTTATCCTCCCGCGTGAGGGGGAGACGCCACAGCTGGCACAGTGCCAGGGCGCTTCAACGGCGATGGCGACAGCGGGGTGCCGGCCTAAGGAGCTTCGCTCCTAAATAACCGACTGCTCACGCTGCACAACCGTTCTCTGGCCACCCCCGTATATAGAGGCACTGGATCTTGACCTGCAATGTAGTGCCGGTGGGAGATTTCTCCTGTGCGTTGTCGAACGATAAAAAATTGAAGGACACTTTGTACATTCTAAAGTGTGTTCGGCGAAAGCGTGTGGCCGTTCCACTGACTATGCCATGTCTTTTTTTTCTTTTACACTCTCAGTGGGATAACACACAAAGCGAATGTGTGCGTGTTTTCTTTTTTAATTTTTTTACCGCGAGTCGCAGCGAGACGCGAGACTAACCTTCCTCCGTTCGCATGCGTTAGTATTTTCTCGCGCTTTGTGCATTATGCAAACGCCATAACGTTTCAGCGCTTAAATTGACGGGCCCTTTGTAAATTCGAAGGTGTATTCCGTGAACGCCTGTGTCCATTGAGACGGCGTCGGTCAGAATGATTGCAAACGCTGGGCACAGCGAAGCTACGCAAGCAAAGAGCGAGCGCTGTAGAGTCCGACGCGACCGACGTCCGTTCGCGCATCCCGGCGGCCACCTGGCTCCGGGCCAGAGCTCGGATGGACGGGACGGACGGACGGACAGACAGACAGACAGACAGACAGACAGACGGACGGACGGACGGACGGACGGACAGACAGATGGACGGGCGGACAGACGGACGGACGGACAGACGGTTGGACAGCCATCGGACGGACGGACGGACGGACGGACGCACTGACGGACAGACAGACGGACAGACGGACGGACAGACGGACGGACACCGGACGGACGGACAGACAGACGGACGGACAGACAGACGGACGGACGGACACCGAACGGACGGACGGACGGACAGATGGATGGACGGACGGACGGACACCGGATGGACGGACAGACGGACAGACAGACAGACGGACGGACGGACACCGGACGGACGGACACCGGACGGACACCGGACGGACGTGAGCATGAGACATTAAAGGCTTTCGCCTTAAAATTCGCAGCGTGCGCGTTAACTAAAAGCGGACTGCGGGTATCTGTGTCTAGTCCGAGTCTTCTGCCTCTCATTGCCCATTAGCAGCGATTGGCATGTTCCAGTAAGAAACACCGGTCCATCACTGCGTGATTGCGCCTCCCTAGATTTCTTTCCTGCGCAACGCCGCGATGAGCGCCAGCGTCAACGCCGCCGCCAGTGTAAGCGTTAGCGCCCGCTGCTTCGCATCTACACATGGTTCCCTTTAGCGGGAGATGGTGTAATGTTAAGGCGAAAGCCTTTAATGTCTCATGCTCACGTCCGTCCGGTGTCCGTGCGTCCGTCTGTCCGTCCGGTGTCCGTGCGTCCGTCCGTCCGTCCGGTGTCCGTCCGGCGTCCGTCCATCCGTCCGTTTGTCCGTCCATCCGTCTGTCCGTCCGTTTGTCCGTCCGTCCGTCCGTTCGTCTGTCCGTCCGTTTGTCCGTCCGTCCGTCTGTCTGTCCGTCCGCCGTCCGTCCGTGGGTCTGTCCTTCCGTCTGTCCATCCGATCTCTGGCACGGAATAAGGTGGCCGCCGGGGTGCGCAAACGGACGGCGGTCGTGTCGGACTCTACAGCGATCGCGCTTTGCTTGCGTAGCGTCGCTGTGTCTAGCGCTTGCAATCATTCTGACCGACGCCGTCTCAATGGACACATGCGTCCACGGAATACACTTTCGAATTTACAAAGGGTGCGTCAATGTAAGCGCTGAAACGCGGATGGCATTTGCGCCATGCGCAATGCGCGAGAAAATACTAACGCATACGAACGGAGGAAGATTAGTCTCGCGTCTCGCTGCGATTCGCGGTAAAAAAATTCAAAAAAGGAAACAAGCACACATTCGGTTTTTGTGTTATCCCAGTGAGAGTGTAAAATAAAAAAGACATGGCATACTCAGTGGAATGGCCACAGGCTTTAGCCGAACACACTTTGGCATGTACAAAGTGTCCTTCAACTTTTATTACCAAAGTTTCTTAGGTAGATTCTTACCGTTTACCCAAAAATATACTTGACTCGGAACGCTGGTAACATCTGATGATGCAGAACCTAACAGACACACCATCCTAATATTTGCATGTGTTAGATATATTACTTGGCTAGTGTAAGGAATTACCGATCATATAATAGTTAAACAGATGTACTTTAATCAGTTCGCTTTCACGAGAACACTCACGCGACTGAATAATTTAGCCTGGCTTGTACTGGTGATGCACTCCTAAAGAGACGGCGGAGCTGATGAGCACATATGTATTCATGGTTCTGGCTCTTCTGCAAAATATTGGAACTTTTTTTCTGTTTCTTTAGATGTGAAGCATCTTATGGCGAAGCTTAATCCGGTGGTGGTGGTGGTGGTGGTGTGCCGCGTGGCGACCCTTACGGCGCATGCGCGAACCCTTTCAAAAAAAAAATAAAAAAACCTCCTCTCCCCCTCTCTCTCCTCTAGGCAACCCTCCCCGCGGCAACCACACCCTCACTGCGCATGCGCCTCCCCTCCTCTCTCTCCTCTTGGCATCCTTGCCCGCGGCGTCCACACTCCCCACTGCGCGTCCCCCCTCTCTCTCTTTCTTTCTCCTCTCCCACGCTCCGTATCCCGTATATATGGCACTGAATCTTGACCTACAAGGTGGTGCCGGTTAGGAGA
The DNA here is from genome assembly GCA_030522465.1 of Rhipicephalus appendiculatus. Lineage (NCBI taxonomy): Eukaryota > Metazoa > Arthropoda > Arachnida > Ixodida > Ixodidae > Rhipicephalus > Rhipicephalus appendiculatus. The sequence continues at coordinate 10,074 of JALIZH010021517.1, forward strand.
CTTCTCCTGTGCGTTGTTCAACAATAAAAATTCGCAGCGTGCGCGTTAACTAAAAGCGGACTGCGGGCCTCTGTGTCCAGTCGGAGTCTTCTGTCTCTCATTGCCCATTAGCAGCGATTGGCATGTTCCAGTACAAAACACCGCTCCATCACTGCGTGCTTCGCGCCTCCCCAGTTTTCTCTCCTGCGCAACGCTGCGATGAGCGCCAGCGTCAACGCCGCCGTAAGTGTAAGCGTTAGCACCCACTGCTTCGCATCTACACATGGTTCCCTTTAGCGGAAGATGGTGTAATTTTTTCTACTTCTCTTTGTTTTTCTGTATCATTTTTAGCTGTCTATTTCTAGTTGTTATTTTTTTTCTCTCTCTCTATCTCTGTCTTTGCATTTTGATTATTCTTCCTGTTTCATCCCTTTCACTTCCTATTTCACTAATTTTCTTTCTCTCATTCGTATGACTCTCTCTATGCCTTTTTCTTACCGCATTTCTTTCTCTCTTTCTCTCCTTTCTATGCTATGCTTTGCTTCCTCTCTCCTCCCACGCTGCTCCTCACCATCGCATATCTCATCCTCAAGATCACATCAATTTCCCACCCCCTTGCACCACTATACTCTTCAAGGCTATGATTTGCTCTTCTAGCGTCCGTGGGTAACCGATTGGGCAAGCGCTCGCCTTCGTGTCGAAGATGCGTTGTTTCGAATCTTGCCACGTGAAGAATTTTTTCTTCGAGAATTTTTTCCCTTTCTTTATATCTCTTTCTTTCCTTCTCTGTCTTTCTTTCTCTCTTTCTGTACAGGTGCTACGTGACGCCAACAGGCAGAAAAAGAGCGTTCCACACTCGCCGTCATGGCTACTGGCGGCGCTGACTGACGCTCCCACGTTTAATGCACATATATACCCCGTAATACGGACGGGGGGATGGCCGCCGTGGTAGCTCAGTTGGTAGATCATCGGATGCTTTATTCGAAGGTCGCAGGTTCGGTCCTTGCCCAATGCAAGTTATCGTTTCGTCCGCTTTTTCTTTCTTCAACTTTACATTCCATTTACTTCTAATAACATCCCCTGTACTATCCTTTGCATTATTGTCTGCTAGTTGTCATTAATATTGTGTCAAACAAAAAAAAACGAGCCCTTAAAAATGCCACTTCTTTCCTTCATTCATAGTTGCAAGTAATTCTTTATAAATTTCCGGAAGAGTAAAATATTTTTTTAAAACCAGAAATTTGTATCAGTGCTGAACGCGCATGATAAATTATATTCTTGAAAAATCACACTAGTTAAATTCAAGTAGGGAACTTTGGCAACACTTCGAAGAATATTCTTTTGTTCAAGCAATATTTTATTTGGGTTCAGAGACTATTTCATATGCAGCAGGGTCTTCACGTAAGCTTTCCTAAGGAGTGTTGCCATATCAGTGAAACGGTTGTCATCACTAATCAGTTGATAGGGATAAAGTGTTGGTGAGAAATATTTCTCTTGTGTAAATGCAGTGTTGTAAATGAGTCCCGTGTCTTTGTACTTCCTTTGCAATGTTGCAGATAGTTTCGTTCACTGATTTTGGACGCTGTTGGCGGTGACGCGTTACTTGCTTGGGTAGGTTAGTAACCTACCGTTAGAGATTCGCCATTGTAACAGGTAGGCACTTGCGTTTACACATGAGATTTGACTGTTATCATGGTAATTATGTTCAGCTTCTCCTCTCACCCACCAAGTGTAGCATCGCTGTTAGGATTTGAGTTGTTTTCTCAATTTGACAGCAAAACAATTCAAGAAGGAACAACCTTAGTTGCCTTTTCCAAGGAACTGTACTGACGTATCGAGCAAAAATATCTGATTTGTAGCCGCAATCTATGCATCACCACGAATGAATATGTCTGCAATGTTGTACTACACCCATGAAGGCGGAAAAAGAAATAAATAATTTCTGGGGTTTTACGCGCGAAAGCTACGGTATTATTATGAAGAATGCCGTAGGTGAGCGATTCGGATGTTTCGAAGATCTGGTGTTTTTTAACGTGCACTGAGTGCGCGCAACAGAGCTGCCTCTAGCATTTTGCCTCAATCGAAATGCCAAGTGCGCCGCGGGATTGAAGCCACGTCTTTCGCGTCAAGAGCCGAGGGCCATAATCACTACACGTGAACTACCGAGGCGCATGCCCAGAAATAATTAGAGAACGCACAAACAAGACGAAAGGAAAAGTGACATCAAGCGTCGTGCGTAGCGATTATCAAGGTTAGAAATGTTGTTCGCAGTGCAGCTTGCTGTACGGCGCCGCATGTCTGGAAAGTTGTCAATTCATTGTAAGTTGAATGACAGCTCGCATTCTTCGAGATGACGCTCTTTCTTGGACTTTTATGGGATGCAAGCATGTCTCCCTGAGGAGTGCTGCCATCTTCTGTGACTGTAAGAATTTATTCTGACTTCGCTACGGCCTCGAAGACGAGGCGCGTCCGGCTTGTTTAATCTCAGAGGCCAAGCCTTGCCGCTTTGCTTGGCAGACTCTTCATTCATTCGTGGTAGTTTGATGCTCCAGCGAAAATTTATGAGGTTCAAGAACGCTGCTATGTAGAATAAAATGTCGCATGTGCCACTCATTCGAGAGTGGTGGCACGCGCCCGCCATGATTCAAGCAAGCTTCCCTCAGGAAGGCTGTCTTCCCTTGTTACATCACGATGACAGACCTCGTTGCGTTATGGCTTTCAGTACGAGAGAACCTATCGCATGGAATCTCAAATGTCACGCTTTACAGCTTTGCTTTGGGATATTGCGGGTCTTGTGCGGTGATTCAGTGTAGCCTCCTTGTCAACATACTTGAAGTCTTGTGTGATGAAATGCCGCGTTTACTCCTCGTTTGAGTGCGCGCGCACTTCAAGACGCAACGTGCAATACGTTAAGAGTGTAGCTGACTAGGCTAGTTGGTTATGCATACTTAAATTAACAGCGCAAAGAACGGACACCACACAAAGGAAACACACAGGACAAGCGCTGACTTCCAACTAAAAATTTTATTGATACGAGAGCATCTTATAAATGCACGTGACAACAGTTAAGGAACACCAGAGTGGAAAGAAGGGGGGAAACTAAAAAAACTATAAAAAACTATAAAAAAACAAAAAAACGAAATGAAAAGATGTAACCGTCACAGCAGCCGGCTGCGCACACCCCCGCATTCTAAATAACTCAGCTCTCTGCCCGATAGAGCAATCGATGGCTTGCTTACGCATCCGCCATTTTCTCGCGTCATCTGGGCGGCCTCACTGATTACGCGCGCTTGCTCATCCTTATTCTTATCTCCCACAGTGGTCCCTTGAAACTGTGGATTGCATCTGCACGTGCTCACGTGCAATGCTAGGAAGCCGTCCTTGCCATTTCGAACGTTGTTGGCACGCCCCGCAAGACAAGGGTATCCTGTAGACAACTCCTTGCACACAGTCAACGAAATGAGTTCTGTGTTTTACTGCACATTGTTTTTGTCGGCTCTTAACGGGACAAGTCCTGTTCGCCAACTGGGAAAACTTGTCGGGAGCGCTGAAAACAACTTGCACGTTACTACGTTGCCCTATTTTCTTTAGGCTATGGGACACAGAATGCATATATGGTATGACTGCCACTCTGTCCCGCTTTTTGACAGTTGTTTGTTCTGTGTCGCCATCAGTGCCCCTACGTTTCCTTTTAAATGCGAATGCATTTCATAGTCGGGCTATGTCAGGCATCCGGCGTTGTCCGGCGTTGTCCGGCGTTGTCCAGCGTTGTCCGCGGAGAAGGAGGAGGAGGAGGATAGGTTGAGGAGGTAAGCGCCGGCCGGTGTTAGATGTGAAGCATCTTATGGCGAAGCTTAATCCGGTGCTGGTGGTGGGCGGCGTGACCACCCTTACTGCGCATGCGCAAACCCTTTAAAAAAATAAAAATAAAAAACCTCCTCTCTCCCTCTCTCTCCTCTAGGCATCCCTCCCCGCGGCAACCACACCCTCACTGCGCATGCGCCTCCCCTCCTCTCTCCCCTGCTACGCTCCCCCCCTCTAGGCATCACTGCCCGCGGCGTCCACACTCCCATTGCGCATGCGCGCCCCACCTATCTCTCCTCTCCTATGCTCCCCCCTCTCTTCTCTAGGCATCTCTGCCCGCAGCGTCCACACTCCCACTGCGCATGCGCGCCCCCCTCTCTCTCCTCTCCTACGCCCCCCCCTCTCTCGCCTCGCGACGCCGACACAGGCAGCGTCTGCTAGCGAGTTTCTTGGTTGAAAAAACCGACTGCTCGCGCTGCACAACCGTTCACTGGCCACCCCGTATATATGGCAATGGATCTTGACCTCCAAGGTGGTGCCGGTGGGAGATTTCTCCTGTGCGTTGTTGAACAATAAAAATGCGCAGCGTGCGCGCGTTAACTAAAAAGCTGACTGCGAGTCTCTGTGTCCAGTCGAAGTCTTCTGTCTCTCATTGCACATTAGCAGCGATTGGCATGTTCCAGTAGGAAACACCGCTCCATCGCTGCGTGCTTTACGCATCCCCAGTTTTAAATGCGAATGCATTTCAAGTGCGTGAGGGCGCTCGCATCGCGGGAGCTCGGCGGAACTATATATGAAAAAAAAAAGAAAAAAAAGGGAAAAAGAACAAAAAAATAAAAAGAAATAAAAAAAAACAGAACAAAAGCAAAAAAAAAAACAGGCGCTGCGCCATGCTCCCGACCGGGCTGCAGAAATTAGGCGCCTTTTACCACAAACACCATATATAAATGAAGTGAAGCGCGCGCGAAATGCACTCGCATTTCCTCACGATTCCCTTCGGGGAGGTGGGGGGCTTTTCTTTTTCTGTGCATTGACTCGGCTACAGAAATGAGCAAAGGACGTGGGTACCTTGCTCTTTCTAGGCGTTCCGACTGTGCGATGAGACTGGCTTCTGCGACGTGTTGGCAAGACCTTTCTAACGCGTTAGAAAAACAAGACTCTACAATAGCTCGCTTGACTAATTTACTGTGAGCCGACGAGAACGGAAGGATGGGCATCTGTGAAAATTTGACAGGACTTTGAATGATCGGCTTAGCGCGCTATCCGTCACAAAAACTTTCAGATATGTAGATGATTACCTTATAATCATGCAATGTGAACCACATATCTTTCATTCGCAAGTGACGCAGGTTTTAGAAGTTTTTCGCGAGTGCCTCTGCCCGCTAGTGGTGACTCACAAGTTGCCGGAGAAGGACAGCATCCGCTTTCTAGATTTGGAGATTTCATTCTCGGATGACCACACGTGCTGGCGGTACGCGCCCCGCTCACAGAAGCCCATCCTTCCGTTCTCGTCGGCTCACAGTAAATTAGTCAAGCGAGCTATTGTAGAGTCTTCTTTTTCTAACGCGTTAGAAAGGTCTTGCCAACACGTCGCAGAAGCCAGTCTCATGGCACAGTCGGAACGCCTAGAAGGAGCAGGGTACCCACGTCCTTTGCTCATTTCTGTAGCCGAGTCAATGCACAGAAAAAGGAAACGTAGGGGCACTGATGGCGACACAGAACAAACAACTGTCAAAAAGCGGGACAGAGTGGCAGTCATACCATATATGCATTCTGTGTCCCATCGCCTAAAGAAAATAGGGCAACGTAGTAACGTGCAAGTTGTTTTCAGCGCTCCCGACAAGTTGTCCCAGTTGGCGAACAGGACCTGTCCCGTGAAGAGCCGACAAAAACAATGTGCAGTAAAACACAGAACTCAGTTCGTTGACTGTGTGCAAGGAGTTGTCTACAGGATACCCTTGTCTTGCGGGGCGTGCTACGTGGGCCAGACGGGCAGATGCCTGAACGAGCGCTTACGAGAGCACGCCAACAACGTTCGAAATGGCAAGGACGGCTTCCTAGCATTGCACGTGAGCACGTGCGGATGCAATCCACAGTTTCAAGGGACCACTGTGGTAGATAAGAATAAGGATGAGCAAGCGCGCGTAATCAGTGAGGCCGCCCAGATGACGCGAGAAAATGGCGGATGCGTAAGCAAGCCATCGATTGCTCTATCGGGCAGAGAGCTGAGTTATTTAGAATGCGGGGGTGTGCGCAGCCAGGCTGCTGTGACGGTTACATCTTTTCATTTCGTTTTTTTTTGTTTTTTATAGTTTTTTATAGTTTTTTTTTAGTTTTCTTCCCCCCCCCCTTCTTTCCACTCTGGTGTTCCTGAACTGTTGTCACGTGCATTTATAAGATGCTCTCGTATCAATAAAATTTTCAGTTGGAAGTCAGCGCTTGTCCTGTGTGTTTCCTTTGTGTGGTGTCCGTTCTTTGCGCTGTTAATTTAAGTGTGAAATACGTGCCCGGTGTGTTGCCATATCCAGTAATGCAGCAAGGCCATACTTAGGAAAGCGCAGCCCCTGACACTGACAAAGCAAGAAAAGTAACGGGACATTCTGTAGCCAATTCAGATATTTTCAATTCGCCAACCAATGAATCTATACGACGTTTTCTTTGCGCAAGTAATCACTGCAAAATCCGCACGAATAAAGCAATACTGCATATGTGATCGATGAGATCGCTGCCCTCTTTGACAAGTCGCGTCTTCTGAAGCATTGGAGCTTCACGCATCTTCTTTAAAGGACTACTGATTCCGATCTTTTCAGCTCAATTGACTCTGTCTTAGAAATATGCTGTATACAGAGACGCTCCAAGCAAGTGTGAAGGTCAGCAAATGTTCGCGGTTTAATCTAATTCGACATAAAAGTCAAGTTTAGTCAGGCTACAGTACCAATTTTGGTGAGTTCACCCGCCAGTATGGGTGGATTATGATGACGCAAGACATACAAAATAGCCGCTATGGCGTCACTAACGGAGCCACGCAATAGAGCGGCGCTGAAAACGTCTCGATATCTTTTGCTAGAAGTTGACGAGAAGCTCATACAAAGCCGTGACGTGAGGGTACAGTAGGAAGAAAGATATACAGATAAATAACTTTATTGAGCACCGAGGGAGGAGAGCCGGGTTTTACCCCGACCCCCCAGCGGGCCGCTCCCACTTTGTAACAAGCAGGGAGTACCTGCCCGCCGCATCATGGGCCCCTTGGGTTGCCCGAAGCTGACGGAGACGACGCGTGCTTTTTATGGCGGAATAAAACTCTTGTCTTGTGAGGATTTGCTCCTTGAGTTCCTTGAGTATGTGGGGGCAGACCCACATCATCTGCTGAAATGTGCACACACACCCACAGTCCGGGCAGTCAGGATATATATCCCTATAAATGGAAACGTTAGCCGGGCAGGGGAAACCCCTGTCTGTGGAAGTCTGAGCGTTATTTCTTGTGCTCTGGTAAGATGCGAATGGGGTGGAGGAAAGATCCAACGACCTAAACGATAATTTGAAGTGACTTCATTGTATGTAGCGAGGACGTACCGCGACCCTCGATAAACCGCAGTCCCATCCAGAAGATTGTCCCCGGGCGGGGCGGAGAAGTCCAACGAGCCAGTGCGGTGAAGCCTCGCGTGGGAGGCCAGTGCTCGCGCCCGGGCGTGGGCCAACTCGTCGGGGTTGGTGATGCCGCTGATCGTGGAGCCCATATGGGCCTGGAACCAAATGATCTCGTGTGGAGTAATGGTCCTACCTCTGAGAATCCCAGCAACGAGTGGGGAGACCCTGCCAGAGGCAAAGGCTCTAACCGCCGAGCATGAGTCAGAATAAATATGACAACGTGAGAAGTCCAAAAGCCCTAGTGCCGAGGATACCTGTTCAGCTATTGCCGGGGAGGTTTCCTCGACAGAGCATGCCGACATTAATGTACAGTCATCAACAAGCTTAACACGAACGCTCCGACGCGTGACTTGGACTAGTTTGACTGATGCCAGCCGCCAAGCGCTGGGCGCTTCTGCCGAGATAATACTTCGGCATGCTTGGATTGTATGTCGGCATGCATGGGTAACATCTCGGCAACAGAACCCAAAGCTATGCAGAGCTAGCGTCAATCAAACTGTTTCAGGACACACTGCGGAGCGTTCGTGTTAAGCTTGCTGGCGACTGTACCTTGCTCAGTGACCGCAACGGCCACATAACAATTTATGTCCGCACGCGCAGCATCCGTGAAGGTCGGCGATTCCGACTTTGAGTGTACCTGTTCCAAAATTTTCTTGGCTCTAGCCTTCTCCTTGCGAAGAATAACTAGGCTTAAAGACACGTTGTAATTAATTTTTCAAGCCACACTTACGTTTACGAATACAATTTCCTTGCGCTTTAGAACTTGTCCTATTATTTAACGCAAATTATGAGAAATGATAAGTTTCGTGTCATTAGTACATTGAGCGTTCCAGGGCTCCTTCAAGTTGCAGTCCTGTTCGCCGCTTGCCGGCACCAAATATAACTGCGACAGCTTTCTCAGAACAAACAACAGGCCTTGTAACTGAAGACTGAGAAGCGAAGAATCAAACACGCATTGCGTCATCATGTGACCATTATGATGATTATATTCGAATAAAATGGCTGTAGTCTACAAATGGACATCGATCAAGACATGCGCAGCTATGCTTTCAGGTTCTTTCTTGAGATACTGCGTGTTCATGTTAGATGATGAAAAAGTATTAAGAAAAAAAACATGGTTGATCCCTCCGTCATAGGAATCGGTATATAACATGAAAGTGAAACCTGTCCTTACAGAACTAGTTGAACGTTTACTGTAGATTAATATAAGAGAGCTTGCACAATGTCTGTTGGTGTTTGCCAGTTATAACACCGTTTAACGGGGATGCATTTACGTTGACGTTTGGTGGTAAATCTGTATCCTGACGACTAACGTTCATGATCAATGATTAAACAAACCCTTGTGGTAGCTATACCGTGAGAGTGGAATCATAAAAAGCGGTGTGACAGCCAGAAGAGCGTCACTGATTGGACGTCGAACTTGTGCTAAGGTCGCCTACTTGTGGTATAATAGAGTTATTGAACAACGCTGCCCGACCATAGGGAAACGCAACGCGCGTCGTGTCTTCCCCGTTGGCCGTCTGCGATTTTTTCGCGGGGCGGGCTTAAGTTTGGAACGCAGAGTTACTGCCACGCGAAGCACTCGCGCGTCCCAGAGCTACCTTTGGCATAGATGGATGCTATAGGCACCCGGCAATGCAGTTTACGAGATCCGATGGTAGCGCCAGAACACACAGCCTAGCGAGTAGACGCAGCATAAAATAGGCGCGCCACTACATAGCCTAGTTGGCCTGGCGAGTAGACGCAGCGAAAACGGACCCGCCAGGGCACATGTGCACTTTTTTTAAATGCGAATGCATTTCATAGTCGGGCTATGTCAGACATCCGGCGTTGTCCGGCGTTGTCCAGCGTTGTCCGCGGAGGAGGAGGAGGAGGCTAGGTTGAGGAGGTAAGCGCCGGCAGATGTTAGATGTGAAGCATCTTATGGCGAAGCTTAATCCGGTGGTGGTGGTGGGCGGCGTGACCACCCGTACTGCGCATGCGCAAGCCCCTTTAAAAAAATATAAATAAAAAACCTCCTCTCTCCCCTCTAGGCATCCCTCCCAGCGGCAACCACACCCTCACTGCGCATGCGCCTCCCCTCCTCTCTCCCCCTCCTACGCTCCCCCCTCTCTCTCCTCTAGGCATCCCTCCCCGCGCTCCCACTGCGCATGCGCGTCCCGCTCTCTCTCCTCTAATACGCTCCCCCCTCTCTCCTCTAGGCATCCCTGCCCACAGCGTCCACACCCCCACTGCGCATGAGCGTCCCCCCCTCTCTCTCCTCTCCTACGCTACCCCCCTCTCTCGCCTCGCGACGCCGACGCAGGCAGCGTCTGCTAGCGAGTTTCTTGGTTGAAAAAACCGACTGCTCGCGCTGCACAACCGTTCACTGTCCATCCCGTATATATGGCAATGGATCTTGACCTCCAAGGTGGTGCCGGTGGGAGATTTCTCCTGTGCGTTGTTGAACAATAAAAATTCGCAGCGTGCGCGTTAACTAAAAGCCGACTGCGGGTCTCTGTGTCCAGTCGGAGTCTTCTGTCTCTCATTGCCCATTAGCAGCGATTGGCATGTTCCAGTAGGAAACACCGCTCCATCGCTGCGTGCTTTACGCATCTCCTGTTTTAAATGCGAATGCATTTCAAGTGCGTGAGGGCGCTCGCATCGCGGGAGCCCTCACGAACAAAAAGAATAAAAAAATAAATAAAAAAAAGAAGAAAAAACAGAACAAAAGCAAAAAAAAAGAAAACAGGCGCTGCGCCGTGCTCCCGACCGGGCTGCAGAAATTAGGCGCCTTTTCCTTCTTCGAACCACAACCACCATATATAAATGGAGTGAAGCGCGCGCGAAATGCATTCGCATTTCCTCACGATTCCCTTCGGGGGAGGTGGGGGCATTTTTAGTGAGCTTCTTCGATTTACCAAGTTCCGGACCAGCCGCTGGCGGCCCGCGGACGCCTCGGCTCATAGGTAGCTACGTGACATGTCGCCATTGTCACGTGATTCAAAAGTCCCGAGCGGCCTCGGGCCGTCTGCACGCTATGTGCGCGCTTCACGCTGGCCGCGTCCGCTATGGCGTCTGCTACGCCGTCTGCTCCGTCCATAGCTGCGACACCGGCCACAACGCCGACTCACTACTGACCTCAGGAGCCGTGCAAATGGTGAATCTTTTAAATGGGGGAGGGTGGTCACGGGTGATTACGGACGCACTCAGAAAGCGTTCGTTGAAAACGTGCCTAAAAGGGAGACACTTGAGCGCGCCTATGAGTTCAGCGAGCGTTTCATTTTCTTGGTATCCCTGGCGGTCGGTGCCGTCAATGCTTAGGCGTCCCACAAGAGCTCCATCGCGCCCCCTGGTCAGTGTCGGGCGCCTATGAGCGACGCCAACGCTGAGAGTAAAGTCACCCCCTGGCAGTGTGTTAATGAGTCGACATTCGTGTCACCCCTCTCTCTCCTCTCCTACGCTCCCCCTCTCTCGCCTCGCGACGCCGACGCAGGCAGCATCTGCTAGCGAGTTTCTTGGTTGAAAAAAACCGACTGCTCGCGCTGCACTACTCTCCTCCTCTAGTCTCATCTCCTTCAGGTGTGAATATATTCTCCACACCCCTCCTCTCCTACGCTCCTCCTCTCTCTGCTCTAGGCATCCCTCTCCGCGGCGTTTACACCCCCATTGCGCATGCGCATCTCCTCCCCCCTCTCTCCTCTCCTACGCTCCCCCTCTCTCGCCTCGCAACGCCGACGCAGGCAGCGTCTGCTTGCGAGTTTCTTGATTGAAAAAACCGACTGCTCGCGCTGCACAACCGTTCAACGCCGACGCAGGCAGCGTCTGCTAGCGAGTTTCTTGACTGAAAAAAAAACACAGCATATCCACGGAGTGAATGATGATGAGTGGGCGAAGCTGCGGAGGTTCATCGGTAAACCGTGAATCTTCCGTGAATTCTGCCCGGTACATCATCACCGACGTGCGACCGGGCGCGTTTATACTAAAGGGTAGATGAGAGTTATGGTGACTGAAGCAATCATGGTTACACCGTGAAATCTTCAGTGGTTTCGCCCAGCAGTAATCAAAGCGATAGTGTGTGTGAAATTTTATTCAAACTTCAATGACCGGTCGTCGTCCATGGTCCGTCAAGCAGCACGATCCGGCAAGCGCACTCGTACGGCGGTCCGCGCAATCGGAGAGAAGCTGCACCGCCAACGCCATCTAGCGTAGCTTCACCCAACCGCCATATTGTACGCATGTCTATAGGACACCGCCCTCTCGGAAACGAGACGAGAACTGGAGATGACGACACCATATCCACGGAGTGAATGATGATGAGTGGGCGAAGCTTCGGAGGTGCGTCGGTAAACCGGTAATCTTCCGCGAATTCTGCGCAGTACATCATCAACGACGTAAGATCGGGCGCATTTATACTAAAGGGTCGATGAGAGTCATGGCGACTCGCAGCTCACTTTAATTTTACATGTACGTTGTGAATTTTTTTGTTGTTTAATCACGCACAGGAGACATCTCACACCGGCACTACCTTGGAGGTCGAAATCCAGTGCCTACTGGCTACTCAGAATGCATGGACAACCGAGGACCGCCGAGGTAATGCCATAAGGAGCTGCGCCCCTAAATATATTCATCATATACAAGTACCGCCATCTAGCGCACATTCCAAGAACTAAACGTGAGGTGGCTACCTACAACTACATACATCGAGGACGCACGACCCACGGCTTAAGGAGCTTCGCCCCTAAAAACCGACTTCTCGCGCTGCACAACCGTTCACTGGCCACCCCGTATATGTGGCACTGGATCTTGACCGGCAAGGTTGTGCCGGTGGGACATTTCTCCTGTGCGTTGTCGAACGATAAAAATTCGCAGCGTGCGCGTTCACTAAAAGCCGACTGCGGGTCTCTGTGTCCAATCGGAGTCTTCTGTCTCTCATTGCCCATTAGCAGCGATTGGCATGTTCCAGTAGAAAACACTGGTCCATCACTGAGTGATTGCGCCTCCCCAGATTTCTGTCCTGCGCAACGCCGCGATGAGCGCCAGCGTCATCGCCGCCGCCAGTGTAAGCGTTAGCGCCCGCTGCTTCGCATCTACACATGGCTCCCTTTAGTGGGAGATGGTGTAATTTTTTTAAAAATCCTCTTTGGTGAGGACTCGCGGCTGGAAAAACAGAAAATTACTGGGTTTTTTTTTTCGTTAGTGTGTTATTGTTAACGGCATAAATCACATATTTTCCGTAAGAGAACAGAAATTGTCTCAATAAATACCTGTTACTTTACACACATTCCTTAAAGTGTATAGCGTTGCATACAGTGGTGTGAGGGGCCACACCTATGTCATGCAATGACGGCTTAACAATTATAATACACCTGGGGCGTCCCAACCACATGGCGAAGTAGCGTATTTTAGCCTTCAGGAGCCTACGCGGGTTATTTGGGTGCATGTAACATACGGTTCGACCACCGGAGGTGTATTCATGGTAAGTGTTTTGAATTCATTCATTGAATTCGTCGGCTGGTCACTGAGTCTGCTGGTCCGTCTGCCTGCCTGTCGTTGCTAAGGCTCTTTTAGATCTGAAGCATCTTATGACGAAGCTTAATCCGGTGGTGGTGTGCCGGCGTGACCACCCTTACTGCGCATGCGCAAACCCTTTCAAAAAAAATAAAAATAAAAAACCTCCTCTCCCCCCTCTTTCTCCTCTAGGCATCCCTCCCCACGGCAACCACACCCTCACTGCGCATGCGCCTCCCCTCCCTCTCTCCCCTCTTGCGCTCCCCCCCTCTCTCCTCTAGGCACCCCTGCCCGCGGCGTCCACACTCCCACTGCGCATGCGCGTCCCCCCTCTCTCTCCTCTCCTACGCACCCCCCCCCCTCTTTCGCCTCGCGACGTCGACGCCGGCAGCGTCTGCTAGCGAGTTTCTTGGTTGAAAAAACCGACTGCTCGCGCTGCACAACCGTTCACTGGCCACCCCGTATATATGGCAATGGATCTTGACCTCCAAGGTGGTGCCGGTGGGAGATTTCTCCTGTGCGTTGTTGAACAATAAAAATTCGCAGCGTGCGCGTTAACTAAAAGCGGAGTGCGGGTCTCTGTGTCCAGTCGGAGTATTCTGTCTCTCATTGCCCATTAGCAGCGATTGGCATGTTCCAGTAGGAAACACTGCTCCATCACTGCCTGCTTTGCGCCTCCCCAGTTCTCTCTCCTGCGCAACGCTGCGATGAGCGCCAGCGTCAACGCCGCCGCCAGTGCAAGCGTTAGCGCCCGCTGCTTCACATCTACACTAGGTTCCCTTTAGCGGGAGATTGTGTAATTTTTTTTTTGGTTCAAGGTTCCCCTCATGAATTTGTAGCAGACTTTTAAGCGGCACTATTCCATACATCTTCAAATCTTTCAGCCATACGGTTAAAGAATGAAATGTCAACTTCATTTCTTTTTTGAGGAAGTTTCTTTTTCGTAGGTTATAAGTAAATTTATTTGGATAGTCAGCAGGCCTTGCAAAGATAACCAGAGCGAGAACGGAGGCTTTTCAGGCTGCTTTAGCTACGCATGCCATTGTTCAATTGGCTCTGTAGACAGCACTCGTCTTTGCACACAGAAGCCTTCCTTAGAAGGTGGCATACACGATTTTTTAGAGTGAGGGAAGGGAATATTGAATTTTCTCTGCTGCCGTTTTGAAAGCGACTGGCACGGGGAAAAATGAGCCGCGTTTCATACGAGCCGGCCCGAGGCATGTTCTCAGTGCTAATGTTGATTTTCTTCCACAATGACATGTAATTCTGTGCAAACTTAATGAGTTTCTGTGTTCCTTTTTTCTTGCTTTTTTCTGAGATTAGTGACCTGTGTTGGCATTGCAGTGCCAGTGTACCTATGTTCCCTTGTTTGTACGTCCCGCGGAAGTTATTTTGTTACCCAGTGAAGTTATAGTGACCTGAATTGCCGTTACTTGTATGCAATAAACTTCCCTGTGTTACAAAGTACTCAAAGTCCCATCATAATGGATAAACACATTGAGTTGATGTATTAACTAAATTTCGCAGGCAGACTTTTACCGGTTACCCGAAAGCATACTTCATTCGCAACGCTGGCAACATCTCATAATGCAGAACCTGACAACATACACACAATCGTAATATTTCCGTGTCTTAGATGTATTACTTGACTACTGTAAGGTATTACCGATCATATAATAATGAACAGGATGTACTTTCATTAAAACGTCCTGTTGGGCGAGTTGGTGATGTAGTCTATGGCAGTCTATGGTACTTTCATTATTTCGCTTTGACGAGAACACTCACGCGACTGAATAAATTATCCTGGCTTGTATAGGAGGTGCACTCCTAAAGAGACTGCGGAGCTGATGAGCACATATGTAGTCGTGGCTATTGCTCTTCTGCAAAATATCGAAACTTTTTTTTGTGTTTTTTCTCTACTCTGTTTTTTCTGTATCATTTGTAGCTACTTATTTCTAGTTATTATTTCTCTCTCTCTATCTCTGTCTTTGCGTTTTGATTATTCTTCCTCTTTCATCCCTTTCACTTTCTATCTCACTAATTTCCTCTCTGTCATTCGTGTGACTCCATGCCTTTCTCTTACCGCATTTTTTTCTCTCTTTCTCTCCATTCCATGCTATGCTTTGCTTCATATTCTCCTCCCTCACTGCTCCTCACCATCGCATATCTCATCCTCAAGCTCACATCTCTTTCCCACCCCCTTGCACCACTATACTCTTCAAGGCTATGATTTGCTCTTCTAGTGTCCGTGGATAATCGATTGGGCAAGCGCTCGCCTTCGTGTCGAAGATGCGTTGTTTCGAATCTTGCCACGTGAAGAATTTTTTCTTCGAGAATTTTTCCCTTTCTTTATATCTCTTTCTTTCCTTCTCTGTCTTTCTTTCTCTCTTTCTGTACAGGTGCTACGTGACGCCAACAGGCAGAAAAAGAGCGTTCCACACTCGCCGTCATGGCTACTGGCGGCGCTGACTGACGCTCCCACGTTTAATGCACATATATACCCCGTAATACGGACGGGGGGATGGCCGCCGTGGTAGCTCAGTTGGTAGATCATCGGATGCTTTATTCGAAGGTCGCAGGTTCGGTCCTTGCCCAATTTTCTTTCTTCAACTTTACATTCCATTTACTTCTAATAACATCCCCTGTACTATCCTTTGCATTATTGTCTGCTAGTTCTCATTAGTATTGTGTCTAACAAAAAAAAAACGAGCCCTTAAAAATGCGACTTCTTTCCTTCATTCATAGTTGCAAGTAATTCTTTAGGAATTTCGGAAAAGTAAAATATTTTTTAAAACCAGAAATTTCTATCAGTGCTGAACGCGCATGATAAATTGAATTCATGAAAAATCACACTAGTTAAATTCAAGTGGGCAATGTTGGCAACATGTCGAAGACTATTCTTTTGTTCAAACAATATTTTATTTGGTTCAGTGACTATTTCATATGCAGCAGGGTTCACGTGAGCTTTCCTAAGGAGTGTTGTCATATTTTGTATCCGTGAAACAGTTGTCATCACTGATCAGTTGGTAGAAAAAGTGTTTGTGAGAAAAATTGATCTTGTGTATAAATGAAGTTTTGTAAGTGAGTCCCGTAACGTTCTACTTCCTTTGCATTGTTGCAAATACTTTCATTCACTGATTTTGGACGCTGTTGGTGGTGACGCGTTACTTGCTTGCTTAGGTTAGTAACCTCCTCTTTAGAGATTCGCCACTGTAACGGGTGGGCACTTAAGTTTACACATGAAATTTGACTGTTATCATGGTAATTATGTTCAGCTTCTCCCCTCACCCCCCAAGTGTAGCATCGCTGTTAGGAGTTGAGTTGTTTTCTGAATTTGACTGCAAAACAATTCAAGAAGGAACAACCTTAGTTGCTTTTTCCAAGGAACTGTACGTACGTATCGAGCAAAAATATCTGATTTGTAGCCGCAATCCACGCATCACCACAAATGAATATGTCTGCAATGTTGTACCGCACCCATGACGGCGGAAAAAGAAATAAATAATTTCTGGGGTTTTACGCGCGAAAGCTACGGTATTATTATGAAGAATGCCGTAGGTGAGCGATTCGGATGTTTCGAAGATCTGGTGTTTTTTAACGTGCACTGAGTGCGCGCAACAGAGCTGCCTCTAGCATTTTGCCTCAATCGAAATGCAAAGTGCGCCGCGGGATTGAAGCCACGTCTTTCGCGTCAAGAGCCGAGGGCCATAATCACTACACGTGAACTACCGAGGCGCATGCCCAGAAATAATTAGAGAACGCACAAACAAGACGAAAGGAAAAGTGACATCAAGCGTCGTGCGTAGCGATTATCAAGGTTAGAAATGTTGTTCGCAGTGCAGCTTGCTGTACGGCGCCGCATGTCTGGAAAGTTGTCAATTCATTGTAAGTTGAATGACAGCTCGCATTCTTCGAGATGACGCTCTTTCTTGGACTTTTATGGGATGCAAGCATGTCTCGGAGTGCTGCCATCTTCTGTGACTGTAAGAAGTTATTGTGACTTCGCTACTGCCTCGAAGACGAGGTGCGTCCAGCTTGTTTAGCCTCAGAGGCCACGCCTTACCGGTTTGCTTGGCGGACTCTTCATTTCATTCGTGGTAGTTTGATTCTCCAGCGAAAATTTGTGAGGTTTAAGAACGCTGCGATTTATTTTATTTTTATTTATTTACAAAATACCGCAGGCCCAAAAAGGGGCCCAAGCAGGGGGGCGAATGTACAAAGAAATGCATTTAAGCAACGCAAAACGCGTACAAACATTAGAAAATGTCAATTATACATAATGAGCAAAAAATAACACTAATAAATATAAAACAAAAACAAACATGAAAAGAAGGAAGGCGAAAACCGTACAATTATTAAGAAGGAACAATGCGAAATGTAGACACCAAAAATAGCCAAAAACCAAAAGTAGACACCAAAATATAGTCAAACGTAAAATGTTCACATATTTCAAGTTAAAGCCACGTTAATAAAAGCGTGTGATATGTAGTTACTCACATACACGTGAAAATAAATAAAGAAATAAACCCTTTCCAGAAGTTGTTGTAATAGTTTATTAGACTGGGATCAGGGAAGACGAGATAACCAATTAATGGAGGTACAAATATAGCATATGAATGACTGCAGGGTCAAATGATTGCATGTTCTAAAAGATCGGCGTTAGAAAGACATGAAAAAGATAGGTTGTTCCAATCTGTTATGGTGCGTGGAAAGAAGGAATATTTGAAAAGATTAGTTCTTGTACGATAAGGTGTTAAAGAGTCAGCGTGACGATGCCGGGTTCTACGAGCTGTAAGTGGTTCTAAATAATGACTTGGGTTTATAGCTAAAAGAATATTTTTGAGCGAAAACAGAAATTTTAGTCTCTGGATTTTTCTACGTAACTGAAGTGGTTGAATGCTATGCTGTGCCATCAGACTAGAGGGTGAATCACTATTACGATATTTAGAAAAGATGAATCTCACAGCTTTACGCTGAATCATTTCGAGAGTATCAATGTTAGTTTTGGTGTATGGATCCCAGACAACGCAGGCATATTCGAGTTTAGGTCGAATTAGTGATGTATAAGCCGTTACCTAGTACTAGCAGGTGTATGTTTTAGTTTATCTCTGAGAAAGCAAAGTTTCTTGAACGAAGAGTTGCATATGTTAGAAATGTGAGTATTCCAGCTGAGGATGTTGGTTATTGTGATTCCCAGGTACTTATACTCGCTGACTTCTGTAAGCAGCTGGGAACCTAGTTTGTAGACGAATGGCAGTTTATTAAATTTCTTGTTAGTTATTGACATATAGACTGTTTTATTGGCATTTAATTCCATACTCCACCGACTACACCAGGAAACAATACTTTGAAGATTAGAGTTTAGTGATACTTGATCTTCAGGGCAGTTAATTTCATTGTACAGTACACAATCATCCGCAAATAATTTAATTTGTGCAGGGGCGTTAATTTCATTAGTAATATCATTAATGAATATCAAGAATAGCAATGGGCCTAGTACGCTGCCCTGGGGCACTCCGGATGAAACTGGTAGCTCGCTGGATGAGTGATTATTAATTGAAACGAATTGTCTGCGGTTAGTCAGATAGGCATCCACCCAATTCACTATGTAAGTCGGAAGGTTAATTGATTCTAGTATATTAATTAGCTTTCTATGTGACACAAGATCGAATGCTTTCTTAAAATCTAAAAATAATACATCAACCTGACCGGACCCATCAAGAACACTAGCGAAGTTGTGAACAATTGAGGTTAATTGCGTTGTGGTGGAAAAACCTTTGCGAAAACCATGTTGGCAGGAAGAAAGTATGCTGTTATCACCTATAAACTTATTAATTTCCTTAGCTATTATATGTTCGAGTAGTTTGCAACATGATGAAGTTAATGAAATAGGGCGATAGTTTGTTACTAGTGTGACGTCACCTTTTTTCAGTACAGGCACAACACGTGGCGAGAGCCAATCACTAGGCAGTGTAGCTGAAGACAAGGACATTTGGAATATACGAGTTATAAAAGGTGCTAATGCTTCTGCATACCTTCTCAAAAAAACGTTAGGTATGTCATCTGGACCTGGAGAAGACTTAGTTTTAAGCTTAAGTAGCATTGAAACGACCTGGTGTTGACACAATATCAGGTGCAGGGTCGCATGGCGTATGGTTATGAAAAGCAGAAGTATCGAAGTTAGAAAAAACACTCTGGAAGTATTCTTTAAATGTTGCGCAATACTGTGCTTTTCGTTAACTATATTCCCGTCGTGTACAATGTGGTTAATTTCCCTGTTCTTTTTTCTCAGAAACGCCCAAAATTTTTGCGGCGCGGAGCGAATAAACTCTGGTAGTGTATGCGGGAAATACCAACGTTTAGCATGCCCCACCTTTTGGTTTAAGTTATTTTGGATTTCTTGAATAGCTTCGCGTGAAGCACGCCGCCGTCTTAAGCGCTTAACTCTTCTTTTAAGGTGCAATATGTCTCTTGAAATCCAGGGATTAACTGTAGATGTTCGTTCAGTTTTGCTTGGAATGAAATTTCTGAGGCAGTGATTAATAATTTCTTTAAAACGGTGCCAAAGTGCATTAATGTCATGGCCTTGAAAACTATCAAGGCATATTTCAAGGTAATCTAAAACGCTTTAATCATTGGCTCTAGAATAGTCTTTAATGGTGATTGTGTTCTTCTTACTGACGACACATGAGTCCAACGGACACGTGAAATACACCAGTTGATGGTCCGAAATGCCAGGTTCAACGGAGACAGAAAATTTTTCGAGAGATTGACTTACAAAAACAAGATCGAGAATCGTAGCTGACGTGTCGTGAATACGCGTCGGATGTTTCACAACCTGTTGCAGGTTATGATAAAGCATAATATTGCGTAGGTAGTTCACGTGCAAGTTCGATTCGGCAAAGAAGGACGCTTTTTCCCAGTCAATGCCTGGGAGATTAAAATCACCTATAAGCAACACATTATCACTTGTAAAGGATGCAATATGTTCACAAAGATCACAAATGTATTGCGCAGACGAGTTAGGGGCTCTGTACACGGCAAACAATAAAAATGAGTTATCCCAGCAAGAAAGTTTCAATGAAACAGTTTCTAAGTTATTGGCTTGACGTAAAAGAACAGCACTTATGTTTTCTTTAACCAAGACTGCAACCCCGCCACCCCTCGAAGACCTGTCGCGACGATAGGCCTGATAAGACGGAGGGAAAACGGCTGTGTCATCAATATCGTCATGCAGCCACGTTTCTGTCAACACAACTACGTGAGGATTGTAACTGAAGATAACCGATTCAAGATTCACAGACTTATTAACAATGCTGCGAGCATTAATGTTTAGAACACGCAATTCTTTAGCTGCAAGTGGAATGCGTCAGTCACTTTTCGAAGTACTTTGGTCGCCATAGATTTGCGTTCTCGAGTTTTTCTGATCATCCCAAACGAAGAGCTTATTACCAACCCGCAATTTGTCATTAATTAAGCTAACTTTCTTGCCCTGCTCCTTCTCAGCCCTCGCGCTGTTCCATAGGAGCCTTCGTTTCGTTAGCGTGCTTCGCGAGTAGTCATTCTGGACTGATATTCTGGAGCCTTTCAATTTGTAAGCATTTTTCAGCACAAGCTGCTTTTCATTAAAATCCTGGAAAGGCTGGTCTTTGTTTGCCCGGCCTCCCAAGGCGATGAATCCTGCCGACGGATTTACATTGAACGTCAAGTTTTGCAGCGAAAGTTTTGTCGAGAACTTTGCTTTTTAGGATTAATTTTGTTTCATCCGGGTCCTCAGGGATACCGAAGACTACCATATTGGAACGCCTACTCCTATGGTCAGTTTATGGTCTACTCCTATGGTCAGATTTCTTGTGCTCTGGTAAGATGCGAATGGGGTGGAGGAAAGATCCTGCGACCTAAACGATAATTTGAAGTGACTTCATTGTATGTAGCGAGGACGTCCCGCGACCCTCGATCAGCCGCACTCCCATCCAGAAGATTGGCCCCGGGCGGGGCGGAGAAGTCCAAAGAGCCAGTGCCGTGAAGCCCCGCGTAGGAGGCCAGTCCTCGCGTCCGGGCGTGGGCCAATTCTTTGGGGTTGGTGATGCCGCTGATCGTGGAGCCCCATATGGGCCTGGAACCAAATTATCTCGTGTGGAGTAATGGTCCTACCTCTGAGAATCCTAGCAACGAGCGGGGAGACCTTGCCAGAGGCAAATTCTCTAACCGCCGAGCAAGTGTCAGAATAAATATGACAACATGAGAAGTCCAAATGCCCTAGTGCGGTGGATACCTGTTCAGCTATTGCCAGGGAGGTTTCCTCGACAGAGCATGCCGACATTAATGTACCTCGCTCAGTGACCGCAACGGCCACATAACCATTCCTATCCGCACGCGCAGCGTCCGTGAAGGTCGACGACCCCGACTTTCAGGGTACCTGTTCCAAAATTTTCTTGGCTCTAGTCCTCCTCCTTGCGAAGAACTAGGCTTTCAAAACATATTGTAATTGATTTTTTAGAGCCACACTTACGTTTACGAATACAATTTCCAGGCGCTTTAGAACTTGTGCTATTATTTAACGCAACTTATGAGAAATGAAAAGTTTCGTGTCACTAGTACATAAGCGTTCCAGGGCTCCTCCGAGTTGCAGTCCTGTTCCTCGCTTGCCGCCACCAAATGTAACTGCGACAGCTTTCTCAGAAGAAACAACACGCCTTGTCACTGAAGACTGAAAAGCGAAGAATCAAACACGCATTGCGTCATCAACTACACATCACTAATAAGGCCTCTTCTAGAGTACGCGTCTGTTGTGTGGGCACCGCATCATGCCAAAGATATAAACATGCTCGATTATATTCAGAAAAAAGCCATCAGATTCATATGTAACCGTTATAATCGCCATTTTTCACAAACACTATGTGCTAACGATTTACAGCTAAAACATTTGGCTCTCAGACGCACTTGTGACCGTCTTGCCCTGCTGCACAAAATTGCTCATGGGGAAACATCTATCGATGCCCCCATTGCCATTACTAACCCTTCTTCTCGAATCACCAGGAGAAGTCATCACCTTAACATAGCTCCTTAGAAGTCATCCATTGATTGCTTTAAGTTTTCCTTTTTTCCTCACACTATTGATATTTGGAATGGTCTTCCGGGCTCCCTGCGCGAGTTGTTAAATGAAGAATTCACGGAGCAATTGCCAAACTTTGTTCCCTGATCAGCTGTGTATTCTTCCCTGTTCTGGTGCTGTTTATTCAATGTATATACTCTTTTTCTTCATACTGTATTTTTATTGTGTGTTTGTACTCCCTCCTGCTGTATCTTGCTGTGCAAGATGGCAGTATATGTAAATAAAGTGACCATTATGATTATATTCTATTAAAATGCCTGTAGTCTACAAAGGGACATCGGTCAAGACATGCACAGCTGTGTTTTCAGTTTCTCTCTTGAGATACTGCGTGTTCATGTTAGATGATGAAAAGGTATTAAGAAAAAAACTGCAAGAAGTGTGCTATCGAAATATAATTCCGAGGGGTTTCACGTCCTGAAAGCACGGTTTGATTACAATGCAAGCCATCTGCCACGCTGGAGCCGTGGTTATGGTGACCGGCTACTGACCCAAAAGTCGCGGGTTCGATTCTGGCTGCGGCAGCCACATTTCGATGGCGGCGAAATGCCAGAGGCCCATGCACTGTGTTATGTAAGTGCACATTAAAAAATAGCAGATGGTCGAAATATCCCAAGCATTCCATCACAGCGTTTCTCATAATGATATCATGGTTTGTGGACGTAAACCCCAGATACCATTATTTTAAGGCAAGCCGTAGGGGAAAGGGGGGGGGGGACGCCCGATTAATTTTGCCACCTGGGTTTCTTAAAGTGCACCGAAACGTAAGTACGCGGATATTCTTGGATTACGCTTACTTTGAAATGCAGCCTTTATAGCTGGCAATCGAACCCTCGTCCTTAAATTTGGTAGTAGAGCGCCGTAACTGCTGAGCCACTGCAGCGTGTGTTGTGTGAGTGAGCAGTCGCAACTGGCAGGTCAGCACGTAACCTTTACAGAACAATATGAAGAACGATACTAGCAGTGAGCGGAAAATTAGCGCTGATGCCTAGCGTAAGAATATATAAAATTCTAGGCATTTCATTTTTATGTGTTTTGTATTTTGAAAGAAAAACGGCATCGAAGAGTTTCCTGTGTCTAAAATTCAGGACAGAGGCACTGATTTTCTCTAACCTTATATTTCAGCCATGTAATGCGAAAGATATTTCAGTAAGTGGTTTTTTGTTAATTTATACCAGTTGCCTAATAAAATATTTATATAGTAGCAGTAGCAGCAGCTTCATATTTATTCCTTTTGCATGTAAAGTCTCCGAGGGTGTAGACCTCTGACGAAGGCCCCATTCGATATATGTTGCCTTCCGGCTGGCCTGGTGAACCCGTTTTCTCTGGTCGTTAGGGCTGTGCCGGAAGGAGCGGCTAACCATCGCGAGGGGAAGACATTAGGTATTCTTTCACGGAAAAGTACGATTGGCGAGGTGCGAGAATGTTGTACGATATATTTCGATTATGAATGGCGGGGCCTCAGTGCAACGCAAATATGGATTCACTCTAGAACATTGCTCCAATCGTTTCCCGATTTGAAATGGGGCAAATCAACTACTTCAGGCAGTTTAAGCAGTTGAGAAATAAATTGGGCTCTCGGGCACGCACACAATACTACGAAAAAAGTTTGCCGCTATTATGAATGACCGGTAGGCAGTTTCGAATACCATGAACAATCTTTTATTTTCATCAAATAAAAAGACCTTCGACTAGCTTATGATAGGAGGCAAATCTTGCTCTGCATAAATACTTACTTCCATTTTCAACGAACATTTTTTTGAAGCCGGGGCCTTGTGAAATATTCGCTGGTACCGACGCAGGCTGGGAACCATATATTACTAAAAATATTACAACATATTTTTTGGATCCCTCCGATGAATCTAAAATGTATTCTTTCATTATAAATTTACCTGAAAATTTTGGGGCAGGTGTTGATGGTACGGAAGTAGAGCCATTGAACGCAGTCTCACAGTATATCAGTCTGCCGCTCTCACACATATATAATTTGATTTTAAGCACCGGAGTATTTCTTGATAAGCTAGAGATAGCTGGGGTCTCACTTATTCACAAAAGGTGGCAATGAAATTGACTTAAATAAATATAGAGCTAGATCTGTCTTGCCCGTGTTAGACTCTCAAATTTTTCTAGCCAAGGAAACATAAAAACAAACCAGCAATACGGTTTTCAGAAGAAAAAAAGTACATAGCAGACTTTGCTATCAGGGACAAAATAATAGATAATTTTGAGCGGAGATCTTACAGGCTAGGAATATTCCTTGTTTTCAAAAATCTTTTCGATTCGATCAAACATGAAATTCTCCTGGTGAAATTCAATCAATATGGCATAAAAGGTATTTTCCTCGTGTTAATGAGCAGTAGTTTCACAAATCGATTTCATTATTGCAACACTCAGCATGCAATATCGAAAAATGATAAAATAAAGTACGGTGTTCCTAAGGGATCTATATTAGGCCCGCTCTAGTTCATCTTATATATAGATGACATTGTTATTATACAACTCACTCCAGACATGGTTTTATACGCCAAAGGTACAAGCGTTTCTTTCTCTGGCAAAGATATGGAATGCTTAGATGCGAAAGCAAAGAGATGGCTTAAGCACTTATCATTATCGTTAATGGCAAAGAAGCTTCAACTTTACATACACACAAACACACACACACAGAAAAAAACAAATCATATTATTTTTCAGCAAAGTATACCCTGTGACATTCAAGAAAAATTTCGAGGGGATTTCATTGAACGGGTCACATGCCAAAAGTTTCTTGATAATATTGTTCATGAAACACTCGACTGGACATATTACATAAACAAAGTTCGCACTGATATTTCGTGCTCAAGTGGTGTAATCAGGAAAATTCGATGTTTGTGCCAATCTTGTAACAAGGCAGCTGTATTATTCTTTAGTATGCTCGCGTATTCATTACTGTTTATTATTCTTTATGGGGGGAAAAACTACTAAAACAAACAAAGGAAGCATTTATAAACTACAGAATAGTGCAGAATAGTCGTAGGATAACCGAAGGTGTTCGACCCAGAACGTATTATAGAACATTTTTTCACGAGTGGAACAAACTAACGTTTCTGAACATATTGAACGAAATTATTGCGATGATCATATATTAAAAATTGAAGTCTAATACCGTGGATTTTCACGATGGATATTCTGGAAGACAGCACACATACAACTTTAGACGCATAACATACTGCAGCGAAACAATACTGGCAAACAACGGTGCGCAAAAGCTAGCGCATATGATCCCTCAGCCATTGAATGCACATCCCGCAATTGCCACCGTAGTGCAAGAGAGCCGCTCAGTAACTGCGTTGAAAAAGAATATGCGGCCATATCTAATGCTCCAAACGTATTTTGTTTCTCTAGATGGCGTCCCTCAAGTGGTTGTTAAAACTGACGAGTGTATCATGATGTGTCATATTTAGTGGGTAGTGAAAGCATGGTTTGCTATTCAGTTAGTCTGGGTATTTGCACATATTCCTTGCTATGTGTCATTAAAAAATGTTGTAATACACTATTATTATAAACTGAGTCGTGCAGATAGGTCTGGAGGTATGCATGTTCTTCTAACAATGTTTCATGAAGTGTTATAAAAAAGCTTTTGTAAATTTGGCTGCTTGTTTATTTTAAATTTTTAACATGTGTACGTCACTGCTGTTTTTGCGCTTGATTGACCGGGACGGGTTAGGGCATCTTCTCAGGTATTAAACTGCCTTTTTGCCAACCTTGACCCTTACATGTGTGATCAATGTGCAGCAAACTGTACTCTGCAGCTGAGTGATTGAATCAATAAACTGAAAACCGGCAGATCTCATGCATTATGATCTCATGCAGTCAGCAAGGAGCAAATCATGCTATACATAACATCCATGTCATGATTTACAGGTTAGGACCTGTCATTTATGTTCGCGATACAGTCACGTGGCGCAACACCAATTTTGGTGTACATCACGCTAGCGAACGGGACGCAAACGCAGCATGAGCGTGGCATGCAAATGGCGTTGTACATGACATGCATATGAGGATTTTCATGTTACCACCTGCCACTTATGTTCGTGCTACGGTCACGCCACGCAATACCAATTTCGGTATATATCAAGCTAGCCAAACGGCCGCGAGAGCGCCATGAGCATGGCATGAAAGTCATGCTGTACATGACTCATGATTTTTGTATTAGCACTTGTCATTTATGTTTGTCATACAGACACATCATGCAATACCAAATTGAGTGTATATCAAGCTAGCGAACTGGCCGCTAGCGAGCTATGAGCGTGGCATGCAAGTCATGTTGCACATGACATGTCATGATTTCGAAATTACCGCTTGTCAGTTATGTTCATCACACAGTCACGTCACGCAATACCAGATTTGGTGCATATCAAGCCAGCGAAACGGCCGCGAGCGTGCCATGAGCATGGGGTGCAAGTCGTGTTGCACATGAAATGTCACCATATCCATATTTCAACTAGTCATTTATGTTCGTAATACAGTCACGTTACGCAACACCCAATTTGGTGAAAATCAAGCTAGAGAAACGGCCTCTAGCGTGCTATGAGCGTGGCATGCAAGTCATGTTGCATAGGATATGCCATGATTTCGAAATTACCGCTTCTGATTTATGTTCATTACACAGTCACGTCACGCAATACCAGATTTGGTGCATATCAAGCTAGCGAACTGGCCGCTAGCGTGCCATGAGCGTGGCGTGCAAGTCGTGTTGCACATGAAATGTCACGATTTCGAAATTACCACTTGTCATTTATGTTCATACAGTCATGTCACGCAATACGAAATTTGGTGTATATCAAGCTAGCGAAACGGCCTCCATCGCACCATGAGCCTGGCATCTAAATCATATTGTACATGACAGGTACGTGATAATTTTCATATCACCACCTGTCATTTATGATGATCATGCAGAAATGTCTCATCATACGAATTTTTGGATATATCAAGTTAAGGAAATGGCTGCATGAGCACCCAGCCATAGCATGTAAACTATACCCTTCACGACAAGTTAGTCATGATTTTCATGATTTTCGCCATACCGTAATGTTATGGTACACCAATTTTGGTATAAATCCCATCAACTATATGGTCGGGAGAGCACAAAGTCGTAGGCGGCTAGTCAGACAGACAGACAGACAGACAGACAGACAGACAGACAGATAGATAGATAGATAGATAGATAGATAGATAGATAGATAGATAGATAGATAGATAGATAGATAGATAGATAGCACCATGCAGAGCTACCATCCTCGTAACTGCGAGAGCTACATATCAGCTTCAAAAAAAAAATATATGCCACAGTCATCTTCCCTCCGCGTGCTTCGCATAACATCGATTCCATGGTACGCGGGATCTGCCAAATTTTTTTTCGGGGCTTTGATTTTCACAATTTTCTTCAGCCGTGAAAGGAAGTAGCCAGTGCTAATTAGAAAACACCAACATCTCCTAAGCCACATATGACTGAAAAACGGTTTCGCCTAGCGTCGTGGATGTGGCACTATTCTGTTATTGATAATAGCAGGAAAGAAAACTTCGTAAGCAATATCTGCACTATTGTAACGATGGGCAACATTCACAATACTTTCGCATCGTTGGTGTTATCATTTCCCATCGCTACCGCTGACTGGGGCATTGCTATTACCAGGTCACATCTTTCGTTATATCAGGGACATCCGTGAGGTTAAGATACGCCATAAACTGTGTCGCAATAGTGTGGAAAAACAATTACCTTCTGTTCCAAGGGTCTTTTCACTCGCGTGCCGCTGTACCTGCTGTTATCTTCCCATGTTTGTATGTCCGATGCTCGCGTGCACCCACTATTGACAATACTGGCGATAATAGTTCGCTGGGCATGCAGATTCATTCGGCTGACCAAGTATTACCCGTCATTACGATAGCTGGTGCCATATCACGATTCAGAGTGGACTTTGCTGGCTGAGCGTAGGTTGCGTGCGGCAGCACCTAATATTTAATAGCTCCGTTGCTATCGGAAATTTTCCATGTTTAGACGAGTATTTCACAATGTAATCTCTAAGAAGTATTGCGTTGATAAGGTTTCCTTTTATCAGCACGTGAACACTGTTTTCGCGAGACCTGTTGTGAAGGACACCACTATCTCTCTTAAACGAAAACAAAAAAAAACTGTCCGCACAATGTGGTTGTGCAGCTTAATTTTAATGTCCTGAAAGCGAGTATGACATATTTAAAACGGGAAACGCGCTTTTGTATGCAGGGTGTGAGCACTTGACAAACAGAAGCTTGGTTCACATTCTATTGAAAACAGGTGTGCGTTTGTAAAATATGAAACACGCCTTCTCCGTTGTTCTTAGAATAAAGGGTTAAACAAAGCGCAGGGCACAACGGCGGCTTGAAAATGCAGTCGCGGAGAACGTATGCAACATTTTGTTTTTGTAGGGAGAGTTATGAAGTACAGTAACCATTATCCATGACTTGTCCTGATAATTTTCTAATATTAAAGAAATGTCAATCCATTCTTGCGGTTCCGGCTAGGATGTAGTTGCTAACCCCCGAGTAACATCCAATTCAATTACTCATTTGAACTCGTGTTTCCTTCGTAGAAATTCGACGTGTAAGTTAATATGATTGCTACGACTAGCAATGAAAAAGAATAATTTAGATGCTTCACAATGGCGGTTTGGTTTGGTTTGGAAAAACTTTATTAATAAATGTCCGAAGGCGTGTGCCCTAGCACACGGCGGGCCGCTCCCACTACGGGACAGTAAGGCCGAGACCTACTGTATGTGAAAAGAATTGATTTCACGGTTGTAGTGCAGCAAGGGTATGAAAAAAATGCATTTAGATTGAGTTATAAGTTAAAGAACCACAGGTTGTCAAAATTAAAGCGGTGTACACTACTACAGCGTGCCTCATGATCATATTTCTGCCCCACTAGTACACGACTGTCATGGCCGTCATTTCATACGTAGCTTCGCCCTTAAGAGACTACAGGGCCTTAGCCAGTAAGTCCAACACGGCAGGCGTACTTTTCGCATAGATCTATGATCTAAGTGAAAAGTACAATAGGTCTTAGGAAAAATGGAAACAATTCAAGAAATTTCAACACTGGTTACATAAAAAAAGCATTCAATGTTCGCCGTATTGTGCGTGTGCTCCTCGAAGTGCGCTAAAAAAAAACCTGCTCGACTGCAGTCATAACTGCAGGGAGAAAAAAACACAATTCTAAAGGAAATTTCTAAGTACGGAGCATTTTACGGGGGCAGGCTGTCGTATGCTGTCGTCGTCGCTTGGCGTAACGCAGGCAAAACCACATATAGCATATCCATCTGTAGCGCGCGCTCGCGCCCAAAAGAAGTGTTCTTCCTCTTGTTCGTCAAGTGCCTTGATAATGATTTTAACACAGGCAAAATCACATATAGCGGTGACATCTGTAGCATATCGAGCGCTCGCTCGCGTCAAAGAGAAGACTTCTTCCTCTTGTTATTCGATCACCTTGATGATGATAATAACACAGGCAAACCACAAATAGCAGAGCCATCTGTAGCATACTTGAGTGCGCGCTCGCGCCAAGAAAAGGTCTTCTTCCTATTGTTCTTCGAGCGCCTTGACGATGATATTAGTGCGGAGCACTTTAAATAAAACCACGTGTAAAAATTTAAGAAAAAAGAAGAAGGAAGCGAGAAGAAGAAAGAGAGAGACAGGAAAAAGTAGGAAGAAAAAAACGTGGTTGATCCCCATGTCATAGGAATCGGTATAACACGAAAGTGAAACGTCTCCTTACAGAAGTAGTTGAATGTTTACTGTATATTCATATAAGATAGCTTGCACAACGTCTATTAGTTTTTGACAGTTATAGCAGCGTTTAACACGTTGACGCTTGGTGGTACATCTGTATCCCGACGACTAACGTCCATGATCAATGATTAAACATACCCTTGTGGTCATAGATGCTTGTGGTAGCTGTATGTTGAGAGCGAAATTAGAGAAAGCGGTGCGACAACCAGAACAGCGTTACTCATTGGACGCCAAACTTGGACTAAGGTCGCCTACTCGCGGCATGTTAGAGTAATTGAACAAAGCTGCCCGATCAGAGGGAAACGCAACGCGCGTATGTCTGCACAGGATGTCCTTCTTCAACTACACCGTGACGTAATACAACCCATTACCATGCGCCACAACGACAAGGCCATCCTTGCTCTCGATCTTAAAGGCGCCTTTGACAACGTTCGTCATGGCAGCATTCTGGCAAACCTCAGCTCTTCAGATTGTGGGCACAAGGCATTCGCCTACGTAAGAGACTTTCTGTCGAAGCGTCAGGCGTTCCTTAAAATTGAGGATGACGAATACGGCCCGTACACTATGGGCACAAGGGGTACTCCCCAAGGAGTGGTGTTGTCGCCGCTCCTCTTCAACATTGCCATGATGCAGCTTCCACATCAATTGGCCCGGGTGGAAGGAATTCATCACGCACTCTACGCGGATGATATAACAATTTGGACTACTGAAGGGAGCCTTGGAGAGATGGAGGACCGCCTCCAGCGGGCCGCCTCTATCGTCGATAGCTATGCTCTCGGCTGCGGTCTCCAATGCGCTCTGCAAAATCGGAGCTTCTGCACGTCAGACCTGACTCCAAAGACAACACCAAATTGCGTATCTTGTTGATGGGAGCTCCTATCAGAGAAGTCGAGGAGATCCGGATCCTGGGCCTGTTCATCCATAACAGACTCAGGCCGGAATCCACCATTATCAAACTCAAACGCATAGGCGAACAGGTCGGACGTATGATCCACCGCATTTCCAACAAACGCGGCGGGTTGAGGGGCAGGGATGCGCTTCGGCTCGTCCATGCCTTTGTACTCAGCCGGATCCTCTACTCCGTACCCTGCCTTCGCACTACGAAGCAACACGACCAACGCATAGACGCCATCATTAAGAAGGCTACCAAGCGAGCTTTGGACCTCCCGGTAACTACCTCCAATTCCAAGTTGTCGGCGCTGGCGGTGCTCAACTCCTACCAGGAATTGAAGGAGGCCCACCTCGTTAATCAATATACTCGACTTTCACAGACGGTATCCGGGCGCCGCCTATTAGGCCGCCTGCACATAAAACACGACTGCATTCCGGAGGAGACATGCAGACTTCCAGAGCTGTGGCGCCACAAGCTCTGGGTTTCTGCACTTCCTCGCAACATGCACTCGGAGACACATGAAGGCAGACGAGGGGCGCGCTCTCTGGCCCTCGAACACCAATACGGATCTAAGCCGGGTGTATACTACGTTGACGTGGCAGGGCCGTCGACCACCGGATTTTACACGGCCGCCGTAGTTCACCAGGACCAACGCGTTAACGGGCTCTCCTACCGGGCTTTCAACTCCGCGCGGGCTGAGGAGGTAGCAATAGCGCTTGCCGCCTCGCACACGAACTCTAGGGTAATCATTACAGATTCGCGCAGAGCCTGTGAAAACTACCTGGCGGGCGAGGTCTCACCTTTATCCTACGATATTCTAAAGTGAGCCGTCAGGGATACAGACCCGTCCCCTTAACGCATCGTTTGGACTCCGAGCCACCAGGGCCTTAGAGGTAACGAGGCTGCGGATGCGGCCGCCCGCGCGCTTAACCACCGGGCACCTCACCCAGGCTTTTCCGGCTCAGAGACTAGGCAGCCGCTTCTGCGATTCAGAGAAATTCTGGTGCACTATTGCGAACTCCATCGGCTTTTCCCGGTCCCTGCTAAGGGCCTGAGTAAGGCCGATGAACGAATCTAACGGCACCTGCAGACCAACACCTTGTTGTGTCCTGCCATAATCAAGCATTTTGATCCAAAAGTTGATGGGCGGTGCCCTCACTGTGGGGAAGTTGCCGATAACTTTCACATGGTGTGGGCATGTCAGATGAATCCTTCCCTTCCCCCTAACCCTTCCCCTACTAGAGAGGCATGGGAGGCAGCCCTACTCAATTGCTCAGGACTGGAAGCTCAAAGAGCTCTAGTCCAACGGGCGCGGGTAGCGGCCTTGTCCAGCGGGGTCCCGGAATAAGGACTCCCCCTATGTGAAGGGTCCTTTTGGGCCTGCAAACTCTCGTTGAATAAATGTTTTTCACACACACACACCCCGTTGGCCGGCTGCGGTTTTTCGCGGGGCGAGCTGGAGTTGGGAACGCGGAGCTACGGCCATGCGACGCACTCGCGCGTTGCAGAGCAATTTTTTATATGGACGGATGCTATGATCGAGGCCGATGCTAGGGGTAAGGTCGCCACCTGGCAGTGTGGTAATGCGTTGACAAAATTACACTTTTCCTGTTCGAAACGCGCCGAATGGGATGGACGCGTAGAAACGACGCTTTGAAAGAACTAATCGTGAATTTCACGGTCATGATGCATTACTTCACTTTAGCAAGAGCACTGTGAGAGGACAGTGGTAGATATAAAAGGCTTTTTTTTTAACGCCTACAGAGTATGTGACAGTGGCACAGTGGATAGCGTGCCCGGCATCTGTTGTCGCGTAGGTTCGACTCCTGTTGACGGAAGTTTTTTTGTTTGTCTTCTGATCATGCGTATTTTTTCGACGTCATTTCCGTGACGGAAATACGTCACTCAAATCTTGGTGGACCCCGGCATAAAACACTTTCGTGTTAAAATAGAAATAAGTATTTTAAGGAATCTGACACAGAGACAGCACCCGTTCCTGGGCTGGCTGTTCTTTATCTACTTCCTCTTTTCTACTTCCCTCCAGCTGCCCACGTGCCCAAACCCCGGTGTCGTTCTTCGTCATCACACTCGGCCACGACTGCAAGCGCGCGGGCTGCCGACAATGTCTCCCGGTAACGGCACTGGCTGTTTCGGAATAGCCGGACACGGCCACGCTCTGACTTTGTCTGGAAATGTTGCCGTGGTTGGTCGCAATGTCGTTGTAGACGCTGGACTTTGGCACTGGCTTGTACCTTCGTCGATGTCGACTCTGGCGGACGACATTGACTCTGCCGTGGTGGTCTACGATTTCGGTGTCTGATTCCTTACAGTATATATAAAGAGATAGAAAGATAGAAAAAAAAACTGAAAAATACAAAAAGAAAGAAAGAGAGGCGGAAAGAAACAGAAAATCGAAGGGAAACAAAGAAGGCTGCCCAGCTCCGCACTTCCTTCAGGCTTGGCACATGTAGTGCGAAGGTGCCTTAATTTTTTTATAAGCAATTTACTGTTTATCCCAAGCGTTCTGGGGATGTCCCTGTCACTTCGTCAATTTGTAGAGCATGAATTCAGTTATTATTTCGTTCGCTCTCTTGATGCATATTCCCAAGGACTACGGGAGTGGAATCGTGTTCTTGAAGAGGCCTGTTGCGAGGGTCCGACCTACATTCGTTGGTGACGATACCGCCAAAGGCACCGCGAGTACGTGGCCAGAACAAACTGGGAGGTACTTAGACCGACCTATATCTGATATTCGCTGCCTCATAGCTTGGCGGGTAAAGTGGCCATGATGGCCACATTTAGGTTAGGGGCAAAACGCAAGGACACCCGTGCCCTCATACTGTGATACACAGGAGGTTTCGAGCCAAACATAATCCAAAAGCTCACTATAAAACCCGAATATTTTTGTCTTTAAATATTCACCAAAGGCATTGATATGTGTAAATTGCAATTGTGAAATGCTGTTCTACATGCCGTAAGCGGACAATGCGTATCTGAAGGTTTGTGTAATGACTATGGGAATACGTTTGCAATTATGGGCTGCTTGAACTGTGCATACGTGCGTGAAGGTTCCCTTACAGTGTTTCATTCTAAAACACGCGTTTCAACCTCTGCTTGAAAGTGATTATGGTCGGCGATGGCACTAGTGTTTCCTGTAGAGTGAGTAGCATATAATGGAAGGAATTAATAATGAATCGTTGCGCAGTCGGCGATGGTTATCTTATTTGCGGAAAAATGAATTGTTGAGAAGGCAACGAATTGTTTCCCTTGATAAACGTGGGCACCAAGAATGTCAAGGACGCCGTTAAATGTGCTAGCGTCTGGTCTGCAGGATTTTAAAAATTGGGGGGACCCTTAAGCTTCGCCTTTAAGAGTTGAACGCGATAGCGATATCATGTCCCTAGTCCGTACTTCAATCCCTTAGTGCAAACTATTTAATGCGTAGCTTGCTTTCAACCACGAGCAATTATGCGCGGTAAATGCGGGAAATGTTTTCGAAGTTGTTATGCACCCACTACGTGGTCTTAAGGGAATACGAGCAGTAACCTGTGTGCCTTTTGTAATAGGTACACGGCTTTGAACCACAATGTCGTTATGATATTCACATCGTCTGACGCCGATGGCTATGCACGCTTGTACCACGCAATATTACTGCGATATTACATGTTTATTGTGACGCCTGTATACAGGACGAGCGTGTTTGCAAAGCATGAAAGCTATTTTCACTGCAATTCCAAGCAGAGGAAGTTATTTTATATGTAGTAATCACAAGCAGAAGCGTAGCCGCGTGGTAGAACACCTGCTTGCCACGCAGACGACCCGGGTTCGATCCTCACTGGGACCCGGAAATTTTTATTATTTATTTTATTTGCATCTTTCTTGATTTTTCGGTCACGGACAAGATGATGATTTTTCGCTCACAACCAACGCCGCCGACGCCGACGCCGACACCGTAATTTCTGCGAAACGAGCTCTTTAACGCTATCGCGTTAATAGAGCGCGCCGTAATACGTCGCACATTGAAGTTAAATGCTACGCATTGTTAGACAAGTTCTGTAAATGCACAACAGAACAAGCAAGACCGAGTCCCGTGCACAAATAAGTACACCGCGGGCGAGAGAAGCAAAACTCGTTTAGCCTTGCAACGCCGATGCAGAAACATCACGTCACGTGG
Source organism: Rhipicephalus appendiculatus (assembly GCA_030522465.1). Lineage (NCBI taxonomy): Eukaryota > Metazoa > Arthropoda > Arachnida > Ixodida > Ixodidae > Rhipicephalus > Rhipicephalus appendiculatus. The sequence continues at coordinate 44,973 of JALIZH010021517.1, forward strand.
TCGCACCA
>JALIZH010021518.1:0-148104 GCA_030522465.1 Rhipicephalus appendiculatus
CACGCGTCACACAATGCGAATTGCGCAACAAGTCGGCCGTTGAATGTACATAATGTCTTACAGATGTGTAGTGGGTACTACGGTTCTCCACAGAGTGACGAAAAATGCCATAGTGGATGCTTCCGTACTTTATAAAATTGCAAGGATTTAAGGTGTAGTGGGTACTTTGCATGTGTACTTGTAGTAGTTGCCCTAAGAAAGTCTCCAATGGTCTCTTGGAACGCCGCTCTTCCAGCCTTCGCTGTGACGGTGCTTCGCTTTCCGAGAAGGCCTGCGGGTTTTTTTTTTAGATGTGAAGCAACTTATAGCGGAGTTCAATCCGGTGGTGTGCGGCGGGACCACCTCTACTGCGCATGCGCAAGCACTCTGCACACACCTCCTCTCCCGCGCTCCCCCCCTCTCTCTCCTTAGGCATCCCTCCCACGGCGTGTACACCCCCCCATTGCGCATGCGCGTCCCCTCCTCTCTTTATCTCCTCTCCTACGCTCCCCCCCCCTCTCTCGCCTCGCAACGCCGACGCAGGCAGAGTCTGCTAGCGAGTTTCTTGATTGAAAAAACCGACTGCTCGCGCTGCACAACCGTTCACTGGCCACCCCGTATATATAGACACTGGATCTTGACCTGCAAGGTAGCCCCGGTGGGAGATTTCTCCTGCGCGTTGTTGAACAATAAAAATTCGCAGCGTGCGCGTTAACTAAAAGCGGACTGCGGGTCTCTGTGTCCAATGGGAGTCTTCTGTCTCTCATTGCCCATTAGCAGCGATTGGCATGTTCCAGTAGGAAACACCGGTCCATCACTGCGTGCTTTGCGCCTCCCCAGGTTTCTCTCCTGCGCAACGCCGCGATGAGCGCCAGCATCAACGCCGCCGCCAGTGTAAGCGTTAGCGCCTGCTGCTTCGCATCTACACATGGTTCCCTTTAGCGGGAGATGGTGTAACTTTTTTTAGCTTTCTTTTTTTCGCTTGATCAGACACTTCATGAAATTGGGTTTCGTTAGAGTGAGTTTTCACTGAATTAGCAGGGACAGTTGGGTGAGTTGGTTGAAATTGATGTTTGAAAACAGCGTGAAAAAAAAACGACAGGTGCGAAGGAATGTCTGTTGTGGTTTTTTTTCGCACTTTTTTCAAACATGAGTTTTCACTGTGTCAACATAGTAACCCATCGACCACATAAATAATATTCCGGGGGAAGAAACAAGTTAGAACTAAGGGTAACGGATATTTCGCGCAGAATATGTCTCCGTGTTTTGTGTTTTGGGAATACTGAAGTAGGTTGAGGATGTTCTCTCACAGTCTATGTACTATCAGTAAAAATAAAAAAATGTCCGCCGCGGTGGTGTAGCGGTTACGGTGCTCGGCTGCTCACCCGAAGGTCGCGGGTTCGATGCCGGCCACGGCAGTCGCCTATCTATGCTTGCGAAATGCTAGACGCCATTCTGCTGTGCGATGTCAGTGCAGGTTAAAGAACACCAGGTGTTCAAAATTTTTGGCTGAGGCCTCATGACCATATCGTTCTTTTAGCACCTAAAACACCATGTATAAGTATCAAGAAAAGTGTGATGAAATACTGCCCAACTATGACCTGTAGTACCGAAAGCCTGCTGAAGAATGTTCACGTTGATTACCAGTCAGAAAGTGTTGTTTCATTATTAAAGGGTTGTAACTGCGTGCGCTGTTCAATGCAACCAGGCATTCGTACGAGACCTCACTATTTTGTCAAAGAACTTCGCCAGAAGGAGGCGCTCTTGCGAAACTGAAACAGAATGTAAGAACAATTAAGTGTAGTTAGCTGACGTCCGCTCAGGACTGTCCCAAGTGACCTCATCGCAACTATTAGTCTCTCTTAACGCGAAAGCCTTGATGCATCATGAACCACGAAAAGTTACTGTCGGCGAAGTCAACACGAGGGACCGAAAGATTATTCTCGCGAGTTGACGTCGCCATGACGTCACAGGTCACCAAAACTTGTGGCGCCATCATGACATCATTGTGACGTTTGCTTTGTGTTTTCTGGGTTTCTGCGAAAGTATATGCACGGTATTGAAGCTACTGCACGTGGTTTCCTGTCCTGCGTCTAACGTCTATATTTGCTCTTTTTTTTTATTTCGAGAGCAATTGTATATAGACACCCTAGCCGAATTTTGACGTCGTCGGTCTGTTCTGTATAAAGTCCGAATAGATAACATCGCACCAGGCGTTCTATGTTCTATGTGCCAGTGAAATCGCGCGACGGTCACGGCTCAAGCAGTGGTGCCGGCTGTTGCAGTCGCGTTAGAGGCACCGTAGGCGTGCTGGGGGGAGAGTTGCGTGTCTCCATTTACTGGACCGGCGTGGCCACCCATGGTCGCGTACGCCGCATCTCAAAGGGGATCAGCAGACGGCTCATACCAATGTACGTGCTGTGCTCTCATCGAAATGTCATACTTTGAAGCCATAAGCAGCACGAAGACAACTTGGCTCGCTGCAGTGGCCGCACTTTTAACGTCAATGTCTTATTCAGTTACGCCAGGTCGCATGCTGAACCTGTCAGCCTTACTTCTTATAGCGTTTCAATTCGATGCTATGGTAGAAAGAGAGAGAGAGAAGCAACTTTATTGAAATGAAAAAGAGTATTTTTCACAGAGGGATGGCGGTCTGGCTGAGCCTGGCCGCCACCTCCTCGGTTGGTTATATGGCCCGGAGCTGTTCTTTGAGGCTCGTATTACGGAGCACACTTTCCCACGCCTCGGGCAAGGGCGAAGCAATGTCTGCTATAGCATCCCCCCGCCTGATATCCTGATTCTATAGCAGACATTAACCGCTTCGCCCTTGCGGGGCAACTACGTTTTTCTACGCAATAGTGTTAAAGAGCTCCTTGCGCTGAAATTCCGGTGTCAGAGTCAACGTCTTTGGTTGCCAGCGAAAAACTAGCTTTGTCCGTGAGAAATAGAGATGGATGCTAATAAAAGAACAACAAAGACCTTCTGTTCAAGTGTGATTCGAACCAAGCTTTTCTGCGTGCCATGCAGGTGTTTTATAAAACCTCAGACCCATTCCACTGATCGTAGCTACTTCGAAAAGAAAAAAAAGAAAAACCTATACAGTTGTGATTTAGTGCGAGGAGTTCTGTTAAGAGGTGTAATATTGCCTTGCGGAGGGGTATAATTCCACCAGGTGTCGCGCCATATCAATTGTGCAACGAGTAGGTCGTTTAAAAGCCAGCACATTGCACAGAGCCCCGGCAAAATTAAACATAATTATTACGAAGTTTTTAAATCAAGTTCTCTGAATCTGTATCAAGTCCCATAGGTCGGCGAACTGACTCCTGAGTCGACTAACTCGGACTCACTCAGACTCAGATCGAGCCGTGAGTATGAGTCTGAGTGAGTCCTGGTGAGCATAGCTCGGCAAAACTTGTGGAGCTCACTCAGACTCACTCATGAAATATATTTTGCACTTAGGGCTCACTCGGACTCAGACTCACCAAAATTTTCCTGAGCCGGACTCACTCGGACTCACACTTCCAAATATTTTCTTCAACCAGACTCACTCGGACTCAGACTCCCCAAAACATTACTCACCCCGACTCGCTCAGACTCAGACTCACGGCTCAATCTGAGTCTGAGTGAGTCCGAGTGAGTCGACTCATGAGTCCGTTAGTCTAGAATTAGCTTTTTCAACCATGCTGTCATTGCTCTTTAGCACTAATATCTCACGACATCGGTGCTCTTCTTGGCGCCTTTTGATGTAGTATCTTGGAATACGAGTTACGAGTGCTCGCAAACCACTAAGGTCATATTTATTGAAAGAGATCACAACATAAGATATATTTATCAAGAACTTCCCTGGAAAAGTTGGCAGGGGGGGTCAAGGGACCCCCTACCAAATTCGCGCCTCTGATCAAGAAATATTGAAACGGCGCGTGAACGAGACTGTTTTTGAATACGTGTAAGTACGTGAATCCAGGCAAGGCTGATAGTAATGCTGAAGATGAGTAGATAGGACAATAGGTCGGCAAAAAGAAGAGGAACTCATTCAGACTCACTCAAGAAATATATCGTGCGCTTTGGACTTACTCGGACTCACTCGCCAAAATTTTCCTGAGCTGGAGTCACTCGAACTCACACTCACGAAAATTTTCTCCAACCGGACTCAGTCGGACTCAAACTCACCAAAATATTACTCACCACTGCTATCTACTCATCTTCAGCATTACTATCAGCCTTGTTTAGATTCAGGTTTATACTCACGTCTACTCACACGTATTCCAAAGCAGTGTCGTTCATGCACCATTTCAATATTTATTGATCAGAGGCTTGTATTACGTAAGGGGTTGCCTTGACTTCCCCAGCGCCAACTCTTCCAGGGAAGTTTTTGATAAATATGTCTTATGTTGTCATCTCTTTTAAGAAAAATGACCTAACTGGTTTTCGAGCACTCACAATTCGTATTCGAAGGTACTATATCAAAAGGCACCAAGAAGGGCACCGATTATGTGAGATATTGATGTGAAAGAGCATTGACACCATGGTCGAAAAAGCTAATTCTAGGCTAACGGGCTCATGAGTCGACTAACTCAGACTCACTCAGACTCAGATTGAGCCATGAGTCTGAGTCTGAATGAGTCCGGGTGAGTAATGTTTTGGTCAGTTTGAGTCCGAGTGAGTTCGGTTGAAGACAATTATCGTGAGCGTGAGTCCGAGTGAGTCTGGCTGAGGAAAATTTTGGTTGAGTCTGAGTCCGAGCGAGCCCTAAGCGCAAAATATATTTCATGACTGAGTCTGAGTGAGCTCCACATGTTTTGCCGACCTATGTATGAAACATATGTTAGCAAACTAAAAGGCACAAAAATTTTTGTTCAGAACGATTACTCGCGCGAAACTTTGAGGAAAAGAAGTTTGCTCTGGGAGAGTGCTAAATCTGACAAACAGCTTGGAAAGAAAGTATCGCTAATTCATGATAAGTTACGTATCAATGGTGATTTGTTTTTTTGGGACGATACAAAGAATGCACGTCAGTGTGTTTCGAATCGCCATGCAACGTCACAGTCTTCGTGAAATTCTTCGCTCGACAACATGAGAATTATTAATGTTAACGCCCGTAGCCTTATCAATAAAACAGACCAGCTTGAGGCCGTCCTTCTCTCTCATAGTCCACACGTCATTGTAATCACCGAAACTTGGCTGCACAAAGACATTTCTGACGATGTCTTGATTCCGCCTTCGTGCAAAATATTTCGTCGTGATCGACCTACTAGAGGGGGCGGAGTTGCTGTAGTAGTTAAATCTAGCATTGAATGCAATGCTCTAGATGCACTCGCTGATGTTGAATGTTTATGCCTCAAGTTGAACCTGTCTGGCACTGTTTTTCTTTTGTATGCTGTCTACAGACCCCCTGATTCATCACCTGATGTTTTAATTGCTTTACGAAATCACTTACGACAGCATAAAAAACACAAAATCATACTTGTCGGCGACTTTAATCTCCCGTCAATTAACTGGAACCGCTTATCTTACAATCCGGAATCTGCACGCAATGCCGATATCATGTTTGATATTCTTCTTGAAAACAACCTTGTTCAGATTGTTGAGGAACCCACGCGCATTGCCAATAACGCAGGTTCTGTACTCGATCTCGTGTTCTTAGATCGGTCCATCACTGATTACGATGTTTCTGTTGAAAAGGGCTTCTCTGATCACTTGCTGGTTTTTGTTTCATTTCCACTTCTTGTTAGTCATGTGAGGCATCTGTCTGGGCTCAAAACTGTGAAAAACTACATGCGTGCCAATGATGATGCCATTTTGAATCATCTCGAAACAGAACTTGCTGTATTTTCTGAGAGGGATCCTTTAATGCTTTGGTTGAACTTTAAAAGTATTTGCCTTTACTACACTGACCATTTTGTACCCAGTAAAGTTAAAAAAACGGCCAAACTTACCCCTTGGATGAATAGACACATTATTCACTTAAAACGTAAAGCTAAGCGTCTGAGAAACCGGTCACCTTCCTCGCATGCATTGCTCGAAGTTCGAACAGCACTCTTTGAGGCTGTTCAAAAGGCGAAAAACTTTTACTTCAACACCACCTTGCCGAACTTTATCAAAGATGATCCGCAGAAGTATTGGAATTACATTAAAGAGCGCAAGGTGCCAGTAAATAAAATTTCGCATAATGATAAAATACTAGATGATCCACAGGTTGTAGCCGACCATTTCAATACCCAATTTCATAGCGTGTTTTCCGTTACTGCTGAGAATCGTACCGCTGGCTCCTCGTTGAATTCATTTGATGTTGATCTTGTATCTTATGAGGGAGTCTTTAATATGCTACTCAAACTCAAAGCAAAATCATCACCTGGACCGGATGGAATACCCAACGCGTTCCTTCGCCGATATGCCGAGCCCTTAGCTAGGTTTCTTGTAATAATATTTCAATCTTCTTTAAAAACCTCTTACATTCCTCATGATTGGAGATCAGCACGTGTAGTTCCCATACTAAAAAAGGGAGATCCTTTGTCAGTTTTAAATTACCGCCCCATATCTATAATTTCTTCCTGTTGTAAGCTCGTTGAGCATATTGTGGCCACCTGCATAACAAAATTTTTAGAGGAGAATAATATACTATCACCACACCAACATGGTTTTAGAAAAGGTTTTTCCACCGTTACTCAGCTGGTTTCTGTTGTACATTTTTTAGCGTCCGTTCTCGACAGGGGTGGTCAAGCCGACATGATCTTTTTGGACTACAGCAAAGCATTCGATCGCGTTCCTCATGATAAATTAATTCAAAAACTACATAGCATTGGTCTTCCCGATTTTCTTATTTCCTGGGTTTCCGCCTATTTAAACAACCGCACTCAATATGTCGAAATAAATGGGAAAGCGTCGGGCACTCTTCCGGTATCTTCAGGGGTACCCCAGGGCAGTGTCCTGGGGCCACTTTTGTTCCTCATTTACATCAATGATTTAGTTTCAGTTATTAATGAACCAATAAAGGCAGGCTTATTCGCAGATGATTGCATATTATATAACGATATTCATTCCTCTGATGATCAACTCGCGCTTAACGTAGCCTTCAGTAATATCCTTACTTGGTGTGATAAATGGGGCATGGAGCTTAACTCTGATAAGACAGTACTTCTTCGCGTCACAAAAAGACTTCGCCCCCCTTAAATTTTCTTATTCCATAGGGCTTAAACCTTTAACTGAGGTTTTCGAATATAAGTATCTCGGTGTCACTCTAACAAATAACTTATGTTGGAACACCCATATTGCTAACACATGTTCTGCTGCGCTTCGCAAGCTTTGCTTGATACGACACAAGCTTAAAAATTCACCACCACATGTTAAGCGTCTGGCTTATGAGCACCTGATCCGGCCTAAGCTTGAATATGCTTCTATTATATGGGACCCGTACACCAACGTCAATATTAACGCGCTTGAAAAAATCCAGCGAAAGGCTGTGCGATTTATTTTTTCTTTATACGGCTACCAGTTTTCCGTTACGTCATTTATGGAATCTAATCAGGTTGTTTCTTTGCAGTCCCGGCGCAAAGATCAGCGTTTAAAGTTTTTGTATTCTTTGTTTAATCGGAAGCTCGGGCTCGACCCAGCACCATACTTATCTCCACTTGCATCGCGGGGCACTCGTCATACTCATCCACTTTCTATAACTCCTTATTTTGCCAGAACAAATGTATTTAAATTCTCATTCTTTCCGCAAACAATTACAGAATGGAATAACCTGCCACCTGACCAACTATTGTCCTCCGTACAGTCTAGTGCCTCCTCCTAGGTTACTATGTATACAGTCCCTTTTTCCAGTTTAATTAGAATCGGTTCCATTTCATTCACTCGATGATTTGTTTCACTGTCACTGTAATCACAATCATTTATTTGTATTGCCTTTTCACCGCCTATATTACCAGCCTTGTTCACTTCCTTGTCCCTGTGTCCATTGCGCAGCACCTTGTCTCATCATATTACCAGCGCTTCTTCTTTCGGATTCTGTTAGTATTATTGGTTGTTATCCACCTTTGTTGTGCAAAGTTTTCATGCTTTTGTATTTTCACTCCTGCTTGGGCCATGTGGCCTGCAGTATTTCTGTAAATAAATAAATAAAATAAAATATCAACTCTTCAACATATGTCTGTGCGTGCAACATTTGTACATATCTTTAACGTCATTTAATAATGTTTCGCTCAATAAAAAAATTACAATCCAGTCACCTTGCCTCCGCATGCTTCGCATAACATCGATTCCCATGCTGCTTCGGATCTGCCAATTTTGTACTACAGTGTTCTGGTTCGCATAGTGGGTGCTTCCCTACTTCGTGAAAGTGACCGGACGCGGGACGCCGGACGCGGGACGCGAGAGGGACGGACACAGCCCCGAGCATAAGATGTTTCGCATCGAAAAAACCCTATACTGGCGGCATGCCGGGCAAGGAATCGCATCAACCATGTAATATAGCGTGGCGGAAGAGTAAAATAGCAACCAGTCACCACGCAATGCTAATTGTGCAACGAGTGTGTGGTTTAATGCTTCTTACCCACTTCAACTTCATAATTCTTCATCGTCATCAGCCACGTGCAGCAACAGATGCGTAGCGGGTAACTGGTCTATCCGCGTAAAGACGAATAATGGCGAAATAAGTGCTCTCCTATTTCACAAAAATTATTATTTATGGCGTATTCGATATCTTCCGAAGATCCGAAACTTCAAGCACAGTTGGTCTTGCCCTGACATGAAGCCGCGCTCAGAATCCGGATCACGCAAAATCGTAATCGTCGGTGAATTTATTGTCATGCTTCTTCACATAACATTTTTGTCCTGCGGCGTAGCTGATTTTGTTCCCCTTCTTCACTTGATGGCTGTAAAGCTCATGCTGTGGTTTTGTACGACATATGCACGTGAGCATACTTTTTCTAGGCTTGCATATTTGAAAATGAAATGTAGCTAGAAACAGGTTGAATGTGGCTGCCGACCACACAACTTATTGAAAAGCTGTTGAGATTAAATAGGCGTGCCACATATTGTTTCACAGTTCTTCGCCAAGGAGCCAATAAAAGGCGCCTATTTCAAGTTGCACGATGCGTTAGGCTATCACCTCCCCCCCCACCTCCATCTTTTTCGCACTGCAAGGGCTCCTTCGTTGTTTCCACCAGTTCAAAAAGGGTCCCGGAAACATCCATGGCTGAGAACCACTGCGCTATTGTCGTGCCACTTCTTCCAAAGCTACATAACGGAGTTGGGCCCCTGCTGTGGTACATTGGGAACGGTGTTGGGCTGCTGACCCGAAAGTCGTGCGTTCTATCCTGGTCACGACAGTCGTGTCTTCGACGGAGGCTAAAATTCTAGAGCAAATGCACTCAGATCAAGGTGTACTTAGATAACCCGAAGTGCTTGAACGTGTCGGAGCTACCCAGTACGGCGTGTTTCCTTATCATACCATGACATTGACGCGTGAAACAGTCGGAAATATTTAATAGCACAAAACCAGGATGGATGTACTCCGCAGATTTCCCAATTATTTGATTAACGAAATGAGACGCATTCTACAATAAGCCTTGTTGAAGCCAGCTGATTGACTTACGGAAAGTGATGCCCTGATTGTAACGGAAGTTACATATAGGTGAAGATTTTATGCAATTCTATGCAAGTCTTCATCCTCCACCACGCAACACTGCGCAACTGTCAGTTGTTTTGCAAGTCTGCCAATGTCTGCACTCCCAACTGGTTTCCGCTTTTACGTACAAAAGTGGGCCTCGTTCGGAGCCCGTAGGTCATTTTCAAATTTACGGTAGTGCAAGCAGAATGGACAGGCACACGGATTAGAGAAAACAGAGTGCTGTGTGTTGTCTCGTTACAGCCCTACTATTTCGTGTCGTTCTACCTTCACTAGAACAGGCTACAACGAGCCCGGAATCGGCGGCACTCGTACTGATGTCACTAGGTGTAGGCTCAGTCGCTGTCCCCGACATGTGTTCATCTCGAATCTAAACAGTGATCATCATTATCGCCAGCCTTGCGTATGTCCACTGCAGGCCGAACGCTTCTCGCAATGATCTTTAGCCAAGCCAATCCTAGCAAAGACAGAATAAGGACAGATAAATAAATAGGAAAGGCGAAATCTTTGTAACAGAAGCTTTTTTACTAGGCCGCGTTCTTGCTGGGAAGAAATTGCCGGCCAGCTAGGCACGGATGTTCCCACCATTCAATCTTATGAATCTATCTGCACAGCGTCTTGTAGCATAATATTGTAAAGACCAGCATGTTATAATTGATTTAAACCTGATTTAAGATTCACCAGCAGCAGTGAAACAGAAAAGGCAGGACGAGGATTACACATTTTCGCATGATTACAGGCATACTGTTTCATTTCTGCTGTATGTATCAGTGGTGGATGAGAGAGGTCGTGCGGTAGGCTTTAGGCGTCAGCCTAAGATTGTGACAGCTGTTTTTGAAAGGGTCTATTCTACACTAGAAGTATTGCTATGCTCCCAGGTAACGGTACCTGTCATTCTGTGAAGGCTGGAATATCTGCGATCCCTCGAAATCGAATATGAACAGTAAATTAAGGCCGACTTTACTACATTTTTCTTGCCTCTTAGTGTTTCTTTTCAAATTTTGCTCTACAGCATCGTGTCTTTCTTGCGCTCAAAGCCGGTATATTTGAAATAGAAGAAAATTGAAATGAGAATATTGGGCAAAGATCTGTTAATTCAAGAAGAAGTGATTAAAAGCAGCGTGACATAAAACGAGCTAAGAATAAGAAGAAGAGCTGAAGCAATAGAACATTATTTTTGGTCCTGTCGCCGATATGTATTAGCATGAAAAAGACTTCTTGATATCCCATTTGCTAGCCTGGGGCTGAAAATTCACAACTGACAATGCACTTACCTTGCGTGTTTTGGATCTCGGCTTCAGCCACACGAATGCTTTTGATGCTGTTTGTAGTTTACCTTCACGAAACGAAACGAATACGACCCTAAATTCCTACTTGTGTGTGTATTCGTAATAGTGATTTATTCTATATAAAAGATTGTGCTATTTTATATTTCATTATTGTAATTTTTATTCGGGATATCGACTAAAGTGTCTGATCTGAATGTCCGAATTAACAATATTTCACGCTGTCCTCTTTACGTATATTTTTTTATTGTTTATCAAGAATAAATACTCATAATACTTTTTTAAAAATTTATATAGTTAATGATCTCAGATCGCTTCTATTTGTGCTCCGTGTAATTTTATCAAGTTATTCCCCTTTTCCGAGGGACGCTGCTCCCTCCCTTGCAGCGACGGACGCGGAACCTTCCACAGGTCCGCCCAGCCAGACGTCTGCTATGGCGAACGCCCCGGTAAATCAGCGTGCCTGGCTGAGAACCGGTGAGGCCAGCGCCGATGGTCACCACCTTATGGCGATGGACGCGGAGCCTACTGCTACGCCGAGCGGCCGGAGGTCAACCTTCGCAAGCTCAACGAGGAAACGGACCACTTGCTCCAGCAGCAGCGAGGACACCGAAGTGTACTCCATCACTGGCGACGATTCGTCGGATGACAGTTTTGAGTCAGTCAGGAGTAGGAAGGCAAAGAGAAGAATTATCAAGGCATCTTCACCAACGAACACCTTAACTTCGAAGGCAAAAGGAGAACGCTGGCCGTACACTATCTTGTTCATGCCCGAGGATCCTTCCACCAGCCTTCGAGAAGTCAACAGGCAAGTTCTCTCAATGTTCCTTGAGGGCTTGGCGCCGGAGGAAATCAAAGATGTCCGCGTGAACACGTGAAAGAATATTCTCGCCGGGGACACGACGAATGCAACTGCCTTAGACAAGCTTCGCCGAGTCGCGGATCTGGCCGGCATCAAAGTCCGGCCGGTTATTCCAATCGACGGCGCCTGCGTGGCGGGAGTCATCTATGACATTGATTTAGCTATTGTGAACTCGGACCTGCCAATTCTGATAAAACCTGCTAACGAGGGAGTGGTCATCGCTAACGTGGTACGCCTCGGAAACACCCGCTGCGTAAAGGTGATATTCAAAGGTGACTGCATTCCATCGCATGTCAAGGTCGGACACTTCCGACATCCTGTTCGACCATTTGTCCCCAAACCTCTTCAGTGCCATAACTGCATGAAGATTGGCCATGTCAAGGGGGTGTGCACAAACAGCACGGTATGTCCCCCGCTGCGCTGAACCACACACTGCAGATGCCTGTCTTGCGAAAGATCTCAAGTGCAAGAATTGTGATGGCCCTCATGATGCGGCCTCCAAAACTTGCCCACGGATCAAAAAAGAAATCGCCATAATTAAACAAATGGTTAGAGATAGCTCATCCCACAAAGAAGCTGCTGAAAAGGTGCGGCGTCGGCGTAGTCGTCGACGGAAGAGTGCACGACAGGGTGCTAATCACATGCTACCTGTGCAAAACCCATTACCTTCGCGCACAAGCAAAGCAAGCAAGGAGCAAAATTCTTCGGTGAAGTCCAATGCTGCGGAAGAATGGCCTGCGCTTCCGAGTACGCAGCGTGTGACGGAGCCTCCTCCCAGGCCTCCTCGCCCTACACCTCCCTCCGAGCCTACTTCAGTTGATGACGTGCCAAGGGTCGATCGACAGATCATTCCGATGCTGCGATCCCTCGTCGCTATCATGGCGGAAATACTGAGAAGCCTGGGAACACCTACCGCTCGAAGTGGTCTGCAGGTTTTGGACGCGCTGAGCCCGGTCCTAGCAACCCTCGCGTAGAGCCATGGCAGGAAACCAGTCATCGTTCCGCAAAGAGGTCAGAGAAGCATCTATCATCCAGTGGAACGCCAGAGGTCTCAGATCTCGGATCTCTGATTTTCGCCAATACGTATTCTCCAACCGTTTTCCAATCATCGTAATGTGTGAACCGAAATTGACAAACCCAATCAGGCTATCCGGCTACGAATCAGTGATGTCATCAACTTACAACGAAAGCAGCAAGGTCCTGGTGTATATCCGTCGCGAGCTTACTTACCTCAATCAGCCCGTACCCCCCCATGATGACAACCAATATATATGCCTGACTGTAAAGAAGAAAAACCTCACCTTTACACTGGTATGTGCGTATTTATCTCCCTCAGCACGATTTGAAAAAAAAAAGACTAGATGGCATACTCGCACAAAATCCTGGCCCATGGATTATTACGGGAGACTTTAATGCTCACCACCCTATCTGGGGAAGCTCAAAAGTTAACGCAACAGGTCAGCGACTGGCTTCGTTCGTGTCTGATCATGATCTTTCCCTACTTAACGATGGAAGCCCTACTTTTCTACGCGGCTCAACCTACAGCAGCTGCTTGGACTTGATGTTTGAGTCATGTCGCTTTGCCACACGTGTTAAATGGTTTTTTGACATCGAGACACATGGAAGCGATCACATCCCCTGTTACCTTACCATCAAAGGCTTCGCAGGCTTTCATTCAGCAGACACAATCCGGAGAATCGACTGGTCTGCGTACAAGACTAACATCGAAGATGCTTGTAGCAGAGGTCTCCCCTCTGGCCTAGAGCAAGCTATCAAGGAAGCAGCGCAGGATGCGATGCGCACGCTGACACGCCCCTCAAAGTACTCGGAAACTAACGCAGAGTTGGAACGACTTCGTGCGATTCGTCGACGTGCCGAACGAAGGTACCGACGTACAAAGTCCATCCATGATCTAAGGACAGCCAGACGCTTACAAAAGAAGATTCAGCGTGATTTAGATAAACTAGAATCTCAACGGTGGGTGAAGTTCTGCGAGTCTTTAGACCCACGAGAACCTCTATCCCAAATATGGCGAACCGTGCGAGGCCTACGCACATTTCCTGGACAGCGATTTCCTTTCAAAGCTTTGGACACTTTTCCAAGGACGGCGAGAGATAGAAGTTGCTGAAGATTTTTGCAGGAAGATTGCGGGCCGTTCGACTTGCACAGGAGCCCTTCCTGCTGTTTCTACCCCACATTCATTGGACTCTTGCATGGACATGCCTTTCACAATTGAGGAGCTGGACGCGGCTCTCGCATTGAGTAATCGGTCGTCATCACCAGGTCCAGATGACATTTCGTACCGCATGTTATGCAACCTCAATGAACGTGCACGAAAAGCTTTGCTGGATGTGTTCAACGAATCTTGGCGAGATGGGCAAGTCCCACAAGAATGGAAAACGAGCCGTTTAGTACCACTTCTGAAACCTGGAAAATCCCCACTAGAGCTCACATCATACCGCCCAATAGCACTGGCCAGCTGTGTGGGGAAGCTCATGGAGCGAATGATTCTTGCCAGGCTAGAGTGGTTTCTGGAACGCTACAGTATATACCCAAATGCCATGGCCGGTTTTCGACGCTTACGTTGCTCCATTGACAATGTCATTGATCTGGTAACCTACGTCCAACACCAGAAATTGAGCAGACGGTTATCCGTCGCTCTATTCTTAGATGTAAAATGGAGCATACGACAACGTTTCTCATGAGGCCATACTTGACGCCCTCGAATCGGTTGGTCTTGGTGGTCGAGTGTACCGTTGGATCTGCTGCTACCTGCGCATGAGATCATTCTACGTGAAGACGGATGATGGGCCAACTTCTCAGCACTACACACATCGTGGTGTTCCCCAAGGTGGAGTCTTAAGCCCCACATTATTCAACCTTGTGTTAATCGGCCTCGTGGAACGTATACCGAGTTCGGTTCATATATCCATTTATGCCGATGACATATGTGTTTGGACGTCAGGCGTAACACGGCCTCAAGTACGTGCGAGGCTCCAAAAAGCCGCGATTTCTATATCGGCGTATCTTAGGGAACAAGGCCTCGAGATTTCACCTGAGAAGTCTGCGTTGGTTGCATTTACGCGAAAGCCAATGACGGCATATGCCGATATCTATCAACGGGCAAAATGTTTGTTACGCCAGGACGGACAGATTCCTGGGCGTCATCATCGACAGAGACCTTTGCTGGAGTCCCCATGTGGCCGCTCTTAAGAAGCGCCTGACTGCCATCTCACATCTCTTCAAATTCCTCGGAGGGAAAACCTGGGGTACATCGGTGCACGCTATGTTGCAATTATACCGGACTCTGTTTCTGGGGTATCTGCGGTATAGTCTCCCAGTACTGACGAACACGTGCAAAAGCAACTTGCGTATATTAGAAAGTGCTCAAGGTTTGGCACTTAAGAGTTTGTCTCGGACTGCCACGCTGTACGTCAACAGCGGAGACCATTGCCATTGCAAAGGACTATCCTGCCAGTATTCATATAACCTTGGAGGTGCTTAGAGCACACATCAGACATCTTGCTCGCGCCCCTGCCCACCACCTAGCCTCGCTTCCACTAGACCGGCCCGGTGCCTCCTTTAGCAAGAGAATTTCGGCTTACCAAGGGTGCCTTCCAACAGGCCTACACGCCTCCTGAAAGAATCCTGACACCCCCCTTGGTGCCTGGAACAGCCCAAACTTCGTTTGACAGTGCCAGGAATTCGCAGGAAGGCGGAGCTGTCCATCACCAGCTTTAAAGCAGCTGTCTCTGCTGATGCTACACGAGGAATACGCAGAACACATTAAACTCTACACAGATGGATCGACAACTGTTAGGGGATCCGCAGGTTCCCAGCAAAAGCCGAAACATAAAGCTTTACAACGTCTCATAGGACCACGTCGACTGCTGTGGAGCTTGCGGCACTCCGTAGCGCACTTCGAAGGATTGAACTCGAGTCACCACAAAAATGGGGTATATTTACAGACTCGAAGTCAGCCCTACAGCGCCTATCATCAGCTCTACGTCGTGGTGCGCAAGACCAACTTGTACTGGAAACCAGAAAATCCTACCAGGTCTTAAAAGAGAAAGGGCATGACATTACTTTTCAGTGGCTTCCAGGCCACTGTGGCATTGACGGTAACGAACATGCCGATAATTCTGCAAGGAATGCTTATGAAAGTGGCGTGAAAGAAGCCATTCCACTATCAAGAACTGATGCAGCATCCAAGATTCGCGCGCTCGCGCGTGATGTAATGCATTCAATGTGGAACACGTCCGGTTTCCTGCATACCCGCCTTCACCGTCTGGAATCCGTCATTTCAACTTGAAGTTCCTTTCGGACTATCCCGATCAGAAACAACAGCCCTGTGTCGCCTATGGCTAGGGGTGTCATTCACGAACAGCTTTGCGCACCGCATCGGAATGGCTGACAGTGCCGCTTGTGATCACTGTGGTCGCGAGGAAACCATTGCGCACGTGTTGTGTCATTGCCCGCACTACAGCTCCCAGAGAGAACAGCTCTCAGCAGCCTTAGCACGTCTCGATGACCAGCCGCTTTCCGAACAATCAATTTTGGAGTACCGGAACGTTCCAGCTTCCAACCGGAAGGCGACAAAGGCGTTGCTGAAGTTTTTGCGGTCAACAGGACTCGCTAAACGGCTATGACACTCCTGTGCTCGAGTGTGTGTGTGCGTGCGGTTTATTATTTTTTTTTCTAGCTCTTTTCTATCTCTTTCTTTCCTTCCTTATCTTTCTATTCCCCCTTACCCCTTCCCCAGTGCAGGGTAGCAAACCGAAAATTTTCTTCAGGTTAACCTCCCTGCCTTTCACTTAACCTCTCTCTCTCTATATATATATAGTTAATACTTAGCCAATCGCGCGGTATGAACCTTAGCGGAGGAAACAACAGCAAAAACAACAGCATTTTTGAGGGTCCTTTAGTAGATGCCAAAAATAAGAAAACGCTTCCGACAGTACGGAATGGTGCGCCATTTGCCAGGGAGGACCACTCGCTCTTCAAGTCTAGTCATCGCCATTACGCTCTTGCAACCGACGGAAGCACAAGGATGGTGTTAATTTTGTCACAGGATAGTGCTATATCGTTCTTTCGCTGTGATTTAAACTGCTTTTACGAGCTAATTCAAGGCCCAAATGAAATGTTTCAATATATAAGAGCCAAATCCAAATTTTACTCCTGAATAACGACGATAGTGAGCTATATAAACTTTAGCCTGCTAAGGTTAAGGCTTGGGCGTGTTGGTACATAGGGCAAATAAGAGAAAAAAGCACTGAAAATTTTGACCAACACAAAGGAAGACGGAAGACAACAGGCGCCGACTTAAAACTAATTTTTATTT
Source organism: Rhipicephalus appendiculatus (assembly GCA_030522465.1). Classification (NCBI taxonomy): domain Eukaryota; kingdom Metazoa; phylum Arthropoda; class Arachnida; order Ixodida; family Ixodidae; genus Rhipicephalus; species Rhipicephalus appendiculatus. The sequence goes on from JALIZH010021518.1 coordinate 17,094, forward strand.
TGGAACGTGGACACATTTATATCATGGCAGTCAAAACACACGTGACTACAACCAGAGTCCTTCAATGCTTTTCTGGTCACGAAACTTCTCCGTCACTCTATGGGGAGAGCTTGCTATGTCGCCGCAGTAACCCGCGAGGCGGCGCTAGGAGCGCGCAGGGGGGCATTGAGGATAGCTTCGCTGCGTAGGGAGAGCTGGCGACCTGAGGAATGCGGCGGCATCGGCGTTCAGTTTTCGTCGTTTCTCTAAATTTGTGTGACTGACAACTGTGCGAATTGTGTGCGAGGACACGGATGGTGTACGTGAGCGACGATGCCCAAGACTTGTTGTGTACCGGGTTGCCGATCCGGCTACAGAGGCGCGAGCGAAAAGGTGTCGTTATTCAGTTTACCGAGGGACTGCGACGATATAGAGAAATGGAAACGTGCGATACCGCGACAGGAAACTGGCGTATTTAACTTCGAATCTGAACACGTGAGAGTGTGCGAGAAACATTTTGACGCAACCGATGTTATTCGAACGGACGACTTCGTAGTGAATGGTGAAAATGTGTTGTTGCAACGCGAGAAGGCAAAGTTGCGGGCCTGCGCCGTTCCTCGCCTGTTCAAAGAATTGCCGGCGTACATGAGCAAACCGAAGCCGCGATCCCGGTCAGCGAGAATTAAGCCCAGAACCAGCTAAAAGATGTCGACTGTCCTCACCTGACTCTCAAGAGAAAACATTCTGCCGTTTTCTATCACGAGAACGTCCGATACAACCGCAGCTGGCGATGAAGGTAAGCTAAATATCTTCTCATGACCTCGCTTCTCGTTTCGTCCATCTGTCTGCTGCTCCCAAATGCCTTGGGCAATTAAATTGTGCTTTGTATCGCCCCCTCAGATGCGACAGCGGACGTCGAAGTGTGCACGGGCAGAGCCTGCCAAACAGATGAACTCGTCTGCTCCTTTTCGGAGTTGCAGGCCGTGAAAGGCCAGCTCCGGAGTGCGACGCAGCAACTTCGCCGGTGCCAAATGAAGCTCGCAAAGATGACTGTGTCGGTGAAAAGACACAAACGACAGGATGAGGACATCCAGAAGCTCTCCGCTCGCGAAAAGTTGATATTTGATCAGTGGCTGATGAAAGCGAACGCGAAGTCTCCAACAGCCGTGAGGTAAGCTAGTGAGACGCGAGCAAATGTTCCATTACGTACATCGGTCTCTGCCTCTGTAGTCTGTATTTCAATCATTTTTAAAGACTCCGATGTGACCATAGCGTACACACCAAAAACATCTAGTGATTTGTGACCCAGTAAGCTTGACAGTCTGTCTGGTAGAAAGAAACATATTTTCAAGAAATATGACACATATTTCTCCAAAAATTTGTCATCTGTCCTTCTGAGGAGACTGTGTGCTTATTAAAAGCAAAGGATGCAGTTAAGTACCACTTGGCTGTCATCAGGTATAAGTTTATATGCATTTTGTTAATTGTTTTGCATTTAATTAGGCAGTGCACTTTCTTTTTGCATTGTGGTTTGTGTTTGCACGGATGCCAGCATTGTGATAAACCAGCAACTCTTCTATGGTAGTATTCGACTGCTCGAGCAATCCTTTTATTCGTTGCTTGTGACCTTTGCGTGTGCTGCTTTAAGTGTAATGCGAGAGGTAATTCTTTCGGTGGTGGTAGCCTGTGCCATATCCAGCAGCAGATGCATGCAGCTCACTACGGCAGGTGTACTTTGTAACGTCATTTGGTTGCCTCATTATATATGCACTGTGCATGCTATAGTGCACGAGGAATGACTGCACATGTGCATCAAACATTCTCTTTCTTGTATTTCTAAGTTTTGCCTCACTATCGCATTAGTTTTAACAGGGTGTGCTTCCTGCACGTGCTGGCTTTGTAAATATATTTCTGTAAATACATTAGTTAAGTGTAAAAAGGACACGGTGTGCAAACGCTGACACAAGAGAGGTCAAGACATCACAAATGCCGTTGAGTGTTTCTTTAGTCACTTTAATTAGTTAAGTGTTATTTTCGCAAGTTGCTGGTATTTTTAGGTTCTTTCCAGATTATTAAGTGCTTTGGATTGTTGTCTTGTTTGACTAGTTTAAAAAGTGTTTTTTTTAATTCTCATTTACTATGTGTCATGCTAATTTTTGTGTATTTATATTGTACTTCAAAGGTTGTTTTGCTTTTTTTCAATAGCCTGCTTTGTTCATGTGCCGGCAATATTGAGAATTTTCCTACGCTAGAAAAATGCCATCCACAGCATTCTGTTTGCCAAGGTGTTTTTCCAATAAAAGTTTTCTCTCTTTCTCCTTCAATCGTAGCATTCTTGCTTTGTTTATTGTAAGCTAGTGACTCGACCCTGCGACGTTCTCAAACATGCACATTGAAATAAGCAATCAGTGAAGTATAGACGCAATGGGCATGTTTTTGCATGTTTGGGTACTGGGCATGTTTTTGGGTACTTTGCCCCTTGTCACATTTTTCGCATTTTGAATAAATCGAAAGTGCTACGAACCTCTGCTTGTCAACATGTATGCTGATTTTCTCTACATTAGTGAAACGCGGCTTCGTTTCATTTAATCAGAGCACCACAGTGCAATTTTCATTAAGAAATTAGTTGAATCGCGCCGTGCAAACGTAGCCCGTCCAGGAGGCTGAGCAACTCATGTTGTGATTTGTATAAAAGTGCCACCAGCTCAAAGACGGGAGATACCCGATTGCCCTTGCGTAGCTGCACAATGTAAAAGTGCGACACACTTTCGCTCGTGCAATGTCTATGTAGCGTGAACTGGTGAAATTTACACGTAGGAAATGAGCACAGCGTGGTTACAATCTCTGGAGGTAAGACTACAGGTTAAACGCTAGAGATCGGTTGGTATTCACGCGGCACATGGACGTTACCTTGCGAAAGCTTCGTCATTCCCGATTTCAAGTGTTGCCGAAGCTCTGTGAGGTGGGCTGCAGCGGACTGAATGATTGTAAACTGTAAACAGGAATGCAGAGCTTTTCTTACTTTTTTTTCTTTTTTGTAATGCGGTCGTATCAAACTCCCGCGGCTTAGGTGGTCTGGTTGTAAACAGCGCGATCCGCGCTGGCTCAACTCTCGCTGTGAGACTTCAGTTTGCGAGTTGGTGCATTCTTGAGGTTTGCGAAGGGCCACAAATCTAAGTAAATATATTTTGCCTGAATAAACACTCTCGTGCACCATTGCCTGAGGTAAGGAGCCGCGCTGGAACGACGTATGCAGCGAATATTGCTTTATCGGCACGAATTGCAGCCTAGCTATCTTTAAAAAGATACGCGAAAGTAAGTTTTTCTCTCGCTTATGCATTATTCACATTGTATGTCAGGTGAAGTATGAATGGTAGTTTAATTATTGCGGTTTGGTGCAACACAAGCTGTTGCCTCGAACCGGCACAGCATTCAGCCGAGCGCAGCGCGCGCGCACGGATGCCCCCTCGTTGACTGCAGCGAGCCTAGCGGCAGCTTTTCTCCCTGTATGAAACTGCGGGCGGAGTTTCGTGACCAGAAAAGCATTGAAGGACTCTGCTACAACCAATGTGCTGTTATCCATCTGACGTCAACGTCACCGCATCACCACTCTGTGCCACAAACACGCGTGACTCATCTCAAAGATAAAAAAATCAATTTCTTTCTGAGAGAGGGTTATAGACGCCATACTAACACAAAGGAAGACGTCGGCCGTCTTCCTTTGCGTTCGTCAAAATTTTCAGCGCTCTTTTTCCCTCCTTTGCAGATTTTAGCCGCAATACAAATTTGAAGTTTTTGTGACATGAGCGCACTTTCAAAATATTGTTGGAGCAGCCGCCACCATATTGGCAGTAACAAATAACTGCGTTTTTTTTTTCAATTTCATTGAAAGTCTACTAGGCTATTTTCGAAACCTACTAGGCTATTTTCGAACCTGCGACCTTCGAATAACACGTCCGATGCTCGGACGCGTCGGACGTGTTATTCGAAGGTCGCAGGTTCGGTCCCTGCCGGTGGCAAGTTATCTTTTCGTCCACTTTTCTTTCTTCACATTTACATTACAATTACTTCTAATAACATCCCCTATACTTAGCTTGGCATCATTGTCTGTTCTCAGTTCTCTTTAATATTGAACCTAACAAAGAAAACGAGCCCTTAATTTTACACTTCTTTCCTTCAACGTTTATCAGTAGGAACACATGTCTGTGTGCGCGCCTTGTTCAGTTAAAAGATGAACCAAAACCAACTAGCATAATTAGCCGTGCTACACGAAATAAAATTGCACAAAACGCAGGGCCACCAACACTTGCCCCTAACCCATTGCTTGTGCGAATGAGGGCACACCTCCCCCGCTGCTTGTCCTCCGCCGTCTTCCCGCGCAACGTGTGGGCTGCCGCCTTTAATCCAAGCGAGTGGGCCACGCACACCGCCAGAGCACACGTCGTGTAACATTGATACCAGCCGGGTGACGGGCGTAGCTTCCACAAAGTGAGGCTTTCTTGTTGCTTGACCTGCCCATGAAGCCTTGAAAGTATAAATACACCTGTCCACACAGCGCCTGTCCAGTTGTTTCGTTCTTCTTCGTCCTCGTGTTATTCCGATTTTTTTAAAGATGTATAGATACACTGACAATGGGTCCTGTGGCGATCAACTGGAAAACAATTAGAAAAAAAAAGCCATCTAATACAGATAGGGAGTTAGAACTGAGTTGCCGTCGCGGCAGCTATGTTGTCGTCTCGCCAAATCCCAGCATTAGGCCTACTTAAGCGCAGCAGTTCCTGCGCCGGCCCGACAGTGGAGCCACTGTCGTGCCTACAATAAAAGGAATGTCAACTTTCGCACGGTCATCGAAATAAGAAATAAAGGCGAATCTCACTTATCCGTGGCAGACAAAAATAGCACAGGCAGCGTCGAACAGAAAAGGACGTAGTGATTGATTCTGGGTTCCGGAGCACCCAAGGATTGCTTGCGACGTTTTACCCTCACTCTATCACCCCGAGTTCCATCGATCTTTTATTCAGTCCGCCACTTCCGGCACTCTTCCGTCCCGTCGTCTCTTTTCCTTCTACAGCTCTTCCTTCTGCATTCCCGTGTGGGTGTCTCGTTCCCTGTCCGCCTATAGCAGGGCGAAACATGTATGCCACTTAACGTGTTCTGCGGTGACACTGTAGGAGTACTTCCATCAAGTTACCTAGTTGCGCTAATGCATGCAAGAGAGACAGAGTAGCACGTCACGCAGCGCTTGTCACCTTTCTCTGAAAGGCTATAAGCTTCAAGTGTACCATGAGGCTACGACAAAATGAAGTGCGAACTCATCGTTATTGCTTAAAAATTGTACCAACAACGTGTGCAAGATTGTTACGTTTGGGAATCGTTTGCATTTACTTGAGTATTCTTATCTTAAAAGGACTTTTTGAGGGCCTAGTTGGTGCATACTGACGAGAATTTACTTAGCGCAAGAAGAACGCAGCCCACAAGACAAGAGACAAGCGCTACTTACAACTGTTTATTGCACAACGTCCTCATGAAACATATACAGGGTCTTCCAAATATCACGCAGCACGATTTAAAAAAAGAATGGCGTTACGCGAAGCAAACCGAGTACACATTGTTCCCAGCACCCGTGAGTAGTCTCCACTAATTTTTTTCGTTAATGATAATTAATTATTTATAAATAATTATATGTGTAAATCGAAAAGTGCTCTCCAAATTATCAAAAATGTCAATGAAATATATGTGGGCATGTTGAATTGGCATCTGTCTGTGCTACTTTCAACAACGTAGTAATTGCGTGCTCATGTTTTTCTGATAATAAAGAAAGCCCGCGAAATATGAAAAATAACACGCCAGCTACGCTCCCACCCGCATAAGTAAAGCAGCGCCCTCAAATAAGCTTACTGCAAGCAACCGCTTTGCCTCTTGCCCTTTGCCCCAGACAGCGTTACACACTTTGACATGGGTACAGGTCGCGCGCCAACAACAAGCGTCGCAATTTTCCTGGGATTCCTTCCGCTCGATTGTACGCCACTATCGTTATCCACATCTCAAGGCCAGATGTTTTCTTTGATAACGCGGCCGGAGTTCTGTTTTGATTACATCCTAAGTGTGTAAGATCAAAGCGGCGTGTTTCTTCGGACGGGTAGTGGCTGCGCTACTTTCAACAGCTTACTAATGGCATGCAAATTTTTTCTTGTTGATAAACACAGCCAGCGAAATCTGAAAACTTGCACGTCACTAGACTTCTGCGCGCATCAGGAAGCAGCACCCTCAAACAGGCGCACTGCGAGGTGATCAGTTTCAATGAAAAAATGCAGAATGTAAAAAATACGGATCGCCCTACGCCCTATCTGCCACTTCCCGTCGGAAGAAACGTGCCGCTTTGATCTTACACAGTCAGAATGTAATTGCGGTGTTATCAAGCACGCGTGCTGATGTATAACAAGAGCCGTACTGTTCGCACGTGTCGTATTTTGCGTATCACGACGAGTCATGTGACCTTTTTTGTTTCCTTATAAAGCCAGTAACACTGAGCAATAGACGTTCTTCTGTTCTGCCACTTTAGCCGGCTACGTTCGGTTACTTCAGTGGCGACGATTATGGGATAGCTGCACGATGACAACCAGGCCACCCGACTACGACGACACCACCAGTAGCTGGAGTACTTATCATGGCCGTTTAAATGCCTTTTAAACGAAATTGTTTTATGCCGGGATCCGCCAAGGCTTCAGTGACGTATTTCCGTCACGGAAATGACGTCATAAAATAAGATGATCAGAAAACAAAGAAAGAAAGTGCCATCAACGGGACTCGAACCTACGACCTCTTGGCCCACGACACAAGATGCCGGGCACGCTATCCACTGCGCCACAGTCACATACCCTGCAGGCTATACAAACGCGCGTTTTATATCTACCACTGTTCTCTCACGGTACTCTTGCTAAAGTGAAGTAATGCATCATGACCATGAAATCCAGGAATAGTTCCTTCAAGCTTCGTTTCTACGCGTCCGTCCCATTGGGCGCGTTTCGAATAGGGCAAAGTGCAAATTTGTCGACGCATTAACACACTGCCAGGTGGCGACCTTACCCCCCCGCGTCCGCCTCGCTCATAGCATCCATCCATACCAAAAATAGCTCTGCGACGCGCGAGTGCGTCGCGTGGCCGTAACTCCGCGTTCCCAACCTACGCTCGCACCGCGAAATATCCCAGCTGGCCAAAGGGAAATACAAGGCGCTCCTTGCGTTTCCCTCTGGTTGGGAAGTTGTGTTCAATAGCTCTATCATGCCGCGAGTAGGCGACCTTAATTAGCCCAAGTTTGGCGTACAATCAGTGACGCTCTTCTAGCTCTCACACCGCTTTATCTGATTACGCTCTCACAGTACAGCTACCACAAGCATCTATGACCAGAAGCGTTTTTTTAATCATTGATCATAGACGTTAGTCGTCGGGATACATATGTACCACCAAGAGCCAGCACGGATGCATCCACGTTGAACGGTACTATAACTGTCAAACACCCATAGACATTGTGCTAGCTCTCTTATATCAATGTACAGTAAACATTCAACTACTTCTATAAGGACACGTTTCACTGTCGCATTATACCGATTCCTGTGACGGAGGGATCAACCACGTAGTTTTTTTTGAGGGTCAAGAAATCACAGATCCCGGAAAACGGCGTGCGCTTCTGGGATCGGCCTAAAATGACAGCGTTGTACGCGTGCTTCAGAGGCAGTGCCAGTCAGAATCGGTGAACAGTCAGGGATATGACGCTGTCGTACAGCTGCTGGACAACCACTTTGATCCCCAAGTGAATGAGATAGCAGCGAGCTACGCTTTTTTCATGCGAAATCAAGCGGAAGGCGAAAAAGTACGGGACTACATCACTTACCTGAGACGTCTCGCGAAGCATTACAATTTCGAGAAGTTCTCGGACCGAATGTTGTGGGTTCGGATTGTCTGCGGAATCCGTGATGAACAAGGTCGACGACAAATGTTTTCTCAAACGAAGTTGAACTTGTCGTTGGAGGCTTTCGCTCTAGCAGCAGAAACTGCGGAAACGAACGTGCGGGCTATGCAAGAGAGGCGCTTCACGACAACGGGGGCACCAATTTTGTGCAGAAGCACAGGATAAATCTACAGAAATTCTGACAAGGCTATCCATCCACGACCCAGTCTACTCACTGCTCGAGATTTGGCTCAAACCATGCTTTGGTAGTGTGCAGACACACACAAAAAAAGGAACCGACAGATCCCACGCACGGTGGGAATCGATGTAATGCCAAGCAGCTAGCAAGGAGCAAATTATGCTGTTCATGATATGTCTTTTATGAATTGCATGTTAGCACCTGTCATTTATGTTCGTCATACAGTTACGTCACGCAACACCAATTATGGTATATATTGCCACGCGCCTTTCTTTTACTGTATTCGGTTTCCGCCCACAAAGACTATCAGCAGTGCTCGGCGCGGACCGCGCCTTATTGTTCCAGAAGCTTCTCGGTTGTAGTAGATCGTTTTGTTAAGATTGCACGCAAGACGGTAACACTCAAGATTATTCCAGAGCCTGCGCGACGACTAGTGATAAGGCTAGAATGTTCGACGCGTGATTTATAAAAGCCGGCGCGTTCCAACGAAGTTCAGTTGATCGACGGTCGACGCTCTGTTCGCCGCTATCAGTGCCAGCGTGTATCGCTGTAATCTTACTTTCCGTTTACCGGCCACAAGTTCGGCCTAATAAACAGTTTCATCTTGGACACGTTGCCTGCTGCCTTCGTCGACGTCACACCCACGTGACATCTGGTGGAGGTGCTGGGTAGCGGGAAAGCAGCGATGGCGGTTGTCTTTTGTGGGTCGGGGCGTACTCCGGATTTGCTTATCACGTGGCCCAAGAACAAAAGTTCTTCGTACGCGAAGCGGCACTTCTCTGGCTTGAGGGAGAGTCCGGAGGTCTTGATTGCTTGAAGTAGAGCTTCAAGGCGCCGCAGGTGTTCGTCGAAGTTCGAGGAAAACACAACGACGTCGTCCAAGTACACAAGGCAAGTCTGCCACTTCAAGCCGGCCAGTACAGTATCCATAACGCGTTGGAAGGTCGCGGGGGCCGAGCAAAGACCAAAAGGCATGACCTTAAATTCGAACAGGCCGTCTGGTGTTATAAATGCAGTCTTTTCTCGGTCTCTCTCGTCGACTTCGATTTGCCAGTAGCCCGTCTTCAGGTCCATCGACGAAAAGTACTTCGCGTTGTGGAGTCGATCCAGGGCGTCGTCTATCCGTGGGAGGGGGTACACGTCCTTCTTCGTGATCTTATTCAGGCGACGATAGTCGACACAGAAACGTAGCGTCCCGTCCTTCTTCTTCACCAACACCACGGGAGACGCCCAGGGACTCTTGGACGGCTGGATTATGTCGTCGCGTAGCATTTCGTCGACTTGCTTCTTTACGGCTTCGCGTTCTCGCGTCGAAATTCGATACGGGCTCTGACGGACTGGTCGGGCACTTTCTTCAGTTATGATACGATGCTTGGCGACTGGGGTCTGTCGAATTCTTGACGACGACGAAAAACAGTCCCTGTATTGCCGGAGCAGGGTTTTGAGCTGTCCTTGTTTATGCGTCGGCAGGCTCGGATTTACGTCGAAAGCTAGTGGATGAGCTTGGTTCGTCGTAGCGTGTTCGGCAGACTCGGCGAGGGCGAGGGCAGTGCTGGCTTCCACAAATTCTTCGACGTAGGCGACCGTCGTGCCTTTGCTCACGTGCTTGTATTCGTTGCTGAAGTTCGTTAGCATCACTGTTGCTTTCCCTTCACGCAACTCGGCAATGCCTCTTGCGACGCAAATCTGACGGTTTACAAGCAGGTGCTGATCGCCCTCGATGACGCCTTCGAAGTCTACGGGTTTTTCGGTGCCGACGGAAATGATGACGCTGGAGAGCGGAGGAACGGTCACCTGCTCTTCTATAACATTCAACGCATGGTTCCTTGGCGTCGCGTGGGGCGGGAGCGCTTTGTCTGAGGTTAGTGTTATCGACTCAGACCTCAGGTCGATGACGGCGCCGTGGTCACTTAGGAAGTCCATTCCAAGTATCACATCCCTGGAGCAGTTTTGTAGAATTACAAAGCTCGCAGGATAAGTCCGGTTATTGATGGTGACTCTCGCCGTGCAGACTCCAATTGGCGTTATCAGGTGACCTCCAGCTGTCCGGATTTCGGGTCCACTCCAAGCGGTCTTTACTTTCTTCAGCTTGGTGGCGAATGGCCCACTGACGACGGAATAGTCGGCCCCAGTGTCGACGAGAGCGGTGACGTTGTGGCCGTCGATGAGAACGTCGAGGTCGCTAGTCCGTCGCCTTGCGTTGCGGTTAGCTCGCGGTGTCGGGTCACGGCTGCGTCGATTTGTTGCGCTGCTTCCATCTTGCTGCGTCGTCAGGTGTAGCTCGGTCCGCGAGGTTTCGTCGGCAGGGCTCTGTCTGCTTCGCGTCGTGTTCAGCAGGTGTCGTCGAGGCGTCGTCGTCGGCGTCGGCGGAGGATCTTCGGTAGTTCGACGTACAGCAACCGCACCTCCATCGGTTGCTGCCCTTAGTTTTCCGGGTACGAGCTCGGAGATCGGCCCCGAGCCGGACTGGTGTACTGCCTGCGATGCGGTGAGGTGTAGCGGCCTGGCGACGGTGAACGGGAAGGTCGTCGGGGTGTCCACTGCGCTCCTGTGAGGTAGTCGGCGATGTCACGAGGTCGTTCGCCAGGCTGCGGACGCGGCGCATTTACGGCGAAACCACGCAGTCCCATCTCCCGGTACTGGCAGCGGCGGTACGTGTGCCCGGCTTCACCGCAGTGGTAGCATAGCGGGCGGTGGTCAGGGGCGCGCCAAACGTCGGTCTTTCTCGGAGGGTAGCGCTGGCTGGCAGGTGGGCGGTATGGCGCCGGTGGCGGACTCTGGCGGCGGTACTGCGGCGGTGTGGTGTCTTGACGGGGGCGTGGAGCGGGAGCGTAGCGTCGGGCTGCAGCAGCGTAGCTCATGGCTTGCGGCTGAGGCTGTTGCGACTCAGGGGCACCCAACGACTGCTGGATTTCCTCTCGAACAATATCTGCGATCGAGGAAACCTGCGGCTGGGATGACGGGAACATTCGACGAAGCTCCTCGCGCACTACGGCCCTTATGGTCTCGCGCAGGTCATCTGAGCAGAGGGACTGAATGTCGGCGTAGCCTGTCGTCGAGCGGCGATTGAATTGCCGGGTGCGCATCTCCAGTGTCTTCTCGATTGTGGTTGCCTCTGTCAGGAATTCATGGACGGTCTTGGGTGGGTTCCTCATCAGTCCCGCGAAGAGCTCCTGCTTGACCCCTCGCATGAGGAAACGGACCTTCTTCTGCTCGGTCATGTCAGGGTCGGTGTGTCGGAAAAGTCGTGTCATCTCTTCGGTGAAGATTGTCACGTTTTCATTCGGGAGCTGGACCCGTGTTTCTAGTAAAGCGGCGGCCCTTTCTTTACGTACGACGCTTGCGAACGTTTCCAGGAAAGCGCTGCGAAACAGGTCCCATGTTCGAAGTGTGGACTCCCGGTTCTCGAACCAGGTCCTTGCCGCGTCTTCTAGGTAGAAGTAGGCGCGGCGCAGTTTTTCGTCGGTGTCCCAGTTGTTGAAGGTGGCGACACGTTCGTAAGTCTCTAGCCAGGTTTCGGGGTCCTCAGTTGGTGATCCATGAAAAGTCGGTGGCTCTCTCGGTGGCTGGATAACGATGGTTGCAGGGGACACAGCGGCCGTCATCGTGCCTGTCGTCTTCGTCGCCGTAGCTTTCGGCTTCTCAGGTAGAAGTCCGTGCTGCGGGGGGGAGTCCTTTTAGTCTGCGGCTGGCTCGACTGTCCGTGACGGGGTAGGTGTCTTCGTCCCGAGTTGGGCTGGGCTCACGGCTTGACGGGGGCGTCCGGTACATGAAAGAAGCAGCAACACGGCCGTGCAAGAAACGACGCAGATGACGCCATACAAGTTGGTCTACGGACGGAGCCCGGCAACGACGCTCGACGCCATGTTACCAAACGTGACCGACGAGGAAAACATCGACGTGACCGCCTACCTACAGCGCGCCGAAGAAGCACGACAGCTCGCCCGCCTGCGGATCAAGAATCAGCAGACGACTGACAGCCGCCGCTACAATATTCGACGACGCTTCGTGGAATACCAGCCCGGCGACCGCGTTTGGGTGTGGACGCCCATACGACGACGTGGACTTTGCGAAAAACTTCTGCGACGATACTTCGGACCGTATAGGGTGCTTCGACGTCTCGGCACACTCGACTACGAGGTCGTGCCCGACGGCATTTCGAACTCTCAACGGCGCCGTGCGCGACCTGAAGTCGTCCATGTCGTGCGCCTCAAGCCGTTTTACGCGCGGTAGTGAACCTAAGGACTGTACTTTTCTTTTTTTCATTGGACTTTCTTGCTTGTGCGTATTGTTTATTGAACTTTCTTGATTTATTGTCGTTATTTATTATTGCATGTATTTTTCCCATGTGTTCTGTTCTAAGCATCGGGACGATGCCTTTTCAGAGGGGGGCATTGCCACGCGCCTTTCTTTTACTGTATTCGGTTTCCGCCCACAAAGACTATCAGCAGTGCTCGGCGCGGACCGCGCCTTATTGTTCCAGAAGCTTCTCGGTTGTAGTAGATCGTTTTGTTAAGATTGCACGCAAGACGGTAACACTCAAGATTATTCCAGAGCCTGCGCGACGACTAGTGATAAGGCTAGAATGTTCGACGCGTGATTTATAAAAGCCGGCGCGTTCCAACGAAGTTCAGTTGATCGACGGTCGACGCTCTGTTCGCCGCTATCAGTGCCAGCGTGTATCGCTGTAATCTTACTTTCCGTTTACCGGCCACAAGTTCGGCCTAATAAACAGTTTCATCTTGGACACGTTGCCTGCTGCCTTCGTCGACGTCACACCCACGTGACAATATCAAGCTAGCGAACCAGCCGCGAGCGCACCATGAGTGTGGCATGTTAATCAGGCTGTACATGCCATGTATATCACGATTGTAATGTTACCACCAGTATATATAATACCGGTGTCACACAGGCACTTTTAATCGCGATCAGCGCCGATCCAGATTAAAGACGATCCGGATTAGTTGCTGCTACACGGTCACTTTTAATCGCGATCAGGCCCGATCGGGATCAAGACTATCGCGATCCGCGCATCGCGATCTGGCTCACAGATAGCGATTCTGCTGTCGTCTGCGCCGCCTGGCCGCCTGGCCAAGCTTGTTGAAAGCACAGTAAACAAGAAAATCAAGCATAGCTCAATGAAAACACATTTAAAAAGCCAGATTTTTAAAAAAAAACAAATTGTAAGCTGTTAATATTAGAACAATATCTGAAATTTCGCATATTTTAAGATTCGTATTGACCGCATGCAGTTATGGGAGAACCAGACGATAAGCAGACGACCGTTGTCTTCCGCCCTTAGTTCAACTGCAACTGTCGCACCGTTGGAGCATTGGGGCAGCTTGAAGCAAATTGATTATGAGTGTTGCTAGCTTTTCGACTGCGTCGCAGCGTACACGCACTTCGGGGTCGAATGAAGAGACCTGTACATTAATTGACCGCTGGCAGGAGCGACTGGCAGACTTGACCGCCAGAAGCGAAACTCTGGCGTGTACAACGAGATTGCCGCTTCGCTACGACTGGACGGCTACGCGCGGGGGGCCATCAGAAATCAAAGTGAAGATTAAGAATCTCACACAGCAATACAGGTAAGTGCAACGAAATCTCTATCGAAACCGGATTAACTTGGGCCGTGTAGCAGCGGCCATAAAGTTGATCGCGATCAAGAAAACCGATCCGGATCGCCCTGATCGCGATTAAAAGTGCCCGTGTGACACCGGTATAATACGTAGAGCTTTACGTCCCAAAACCACGATATGATTGTGAGGGACGCCGTAGCGGAGGGCTCCGGAAATTTAGACCATCTGCTACTCTTTAACGTGCACTGACATCGCACAGTACAGGGGCCTCTACCATTTCGCCTCCATCGAAATGCGACCGCCGCGGCCGGGATCGAACCCGCGACCTTCGGGTCAGCAGCCGAGCACCCTAGCTACTGGTCCGCCGAAACGGACTTGTTACTACGTGTAATTTATGTTCGCCATACAGTCACTTCATCTAATACCACATGTGGTGTATATCTACCTAGCGAACCGGTCGCGAGCTCACCATGACCATGGCATGTAAATAATGCTGTACATGACATGTATGTCATGATTTTCATCTTACCACCTGTCATTTATGTTCTTCATACCGTCCCGTCACCCAATAGCAAATTTGTTGTATATCAAACTAGCGAACCGGCCGTGAGCGCACCATGAGCGTGGCATGTAAACCATGCTGTACATGGCATGTATGTCACCATTTTCTTTTGCCACCTGCCATTTATGTTCGTCATACCGTCCTGTCACCAAATACCAAATTGGTGTATATTGAGCTAACGAGCCGGCCACGAGGGCACCATGAGCGTAACATGTCAATGTCATTTATGTTCGTCGTACAGACATGTTATGTCATACCCATTTTGGTATACATGTCATCAGCGATACGGCCAGAACCCGCCAGGAGAGCACAGTGTCGTAGGCGGCTAGAGAGATACGCTCAGTCGAAGTTCGCTAACAAATGCATCGCATATAAAAGCGACGTGCCACAAGTGCGGTAGGAAAAGACACCTGGCGAGGAGGTGCTCCAGTGGTCGCGTAAACCCTTCAGGAACTTACGCAGTGATGGGAGTGACGAAGAATGCAGTGATGGGAGTGACGAAGAAATGCTCTACGCTTTGGTGGCTCACAGCTACAGTAGCAACGAATTCGTTCGGCCATTCGAAAGGGATTTCATCTGGGAAGGCCGGAAACTGCGCATGCCGGTGGATATAGGGTCCAATTTCAGCGTAATTCCAAAGAGGGTGTTCGAGAATCATCGTGAACTGTGACCGACCCTGGAAGACTGCAATGCGCCTGACGTGCTTCATAGTGCGGCTGCCGGTCCTTCGCCGAGTGGCCATGAAAGTCAAATGCGGTAACACGCAAGTGGACCGCTCGCTAGTTGTAGTGGACGGCGATGGGTCTCAGCCAGTCTTGGGCAGTAACTAGTTACTAGTAACGTGTTACCGGTAACTAATTACTTTTTTCAGTAACTTGTAACTGTAAGTAGTTACTTTTAAGTTAGAGGAACTTGTAACTACAACAGTGTTACCTTTTTACTCAGTAACTGTAACGGAAAGTACAGTTACAGTTACTTGTGTTTTTATGAAAATTTATCCAGCAACAACACTCGTCAAAGGCCGATGTTAACCCTTTACTGCCGAATGTCGAGACATACCGAAATACTCCGTGCAAGCAAGTCACGAAACGCGTGCCGCCTTTAATGCCGGCTGTCAAGTACTCACAGGTAATGAAGCTTTCAAAATGAAAAAAAAAAACTTGCGTCATCTTGTGTAAGGTATTGTATGCTAGAACCAATTGTTTTGTAGCTGATGGCGGAGAGCGCGAAGCCCGTGCGACAGCTCTCACTTCTTCGTTCTTTCTCACCTCAGTTACGCAAGTTCAATGTTCAATAATTTTGTTTATTTGGTGTGTACGCACCCAAGAGGTGGCACACAACATGTTACATAGTTCTGAAGTACGTTTTCTCTTGCAAGATCCTCGTTTCTGTGGCATATCGCGAATTCGCGACATACCCAAAAGTATGCATTAAATTTGCATTTTAGATAATTTAACTGCAGAATCAATTAAAGGTTGCTATTTAAAGCTCGAAAATGAAAACAATTTTCATTTTCGGCGGTTTCATAATTCATAACAACGGCGGTTTCATAATTCCGGCATGAAAGGGTTAAACGATCCTCACTTTTTCGAATTTTCGTCTTTACAATATCCTCTCCACCATTCAACTTTCCACAATATGGGCACCACTCGCAGTTCGGGAGAAGAGGTCGCTAAGAGGAATATCTTTCATGCAGAAGACCGTGTTCGAAGTTTACTTGTAACCTACATGTCGTAAATCAGTCATATTTCTACTGAACAGCTTGCTAAGTTCTCGTTCTATTTTTATTTGGGAGGGGGGTGGGGATAAATCCTTTTTATTGCGATAGCAATTATATGGACACTCTCGGCTGGTTTTCGCCGTCGGCGTCGCCGTCATGTCCCGTATATGTATATGTATCTATATATTTATAAAAGCCACAAAGAAAAATAATTCAGAAAAACGTTTCCGACGCGCGGCATCGAACCAGAGGGGCCTCTCGCTCTGCAGCGCACGGCGCTAACCGCTGAGCCACGAAAGCGCACGTCCTTCAACGTTCAAACGGCGAGCTATTTATATACAGCGAGTTTTCAGCGTGTTTTCAGCATTACCAGCGAGATGGCGCAAAGGCCGCGCTCGGCGGGGCTTAGCTGCCGCCCCGTCATCGCGACGCGCGCGCTCTCAGGCGCTCCTAGCTCTCCGGCGCGCTCTATGCCCGAGGGGGTGGGGGGGGGGGGTGGCGTAGATGCCCGTGCGCGCGCGCGCGCTTATCTCGCGGTGGCGGAGAATGGGGCTTTCACCGGAACGATAGCGTTATAGTTACCGGGCGCGCGAAGTTCACATCGCTCGCTTCAGTTGGCGAAAAGAGCACTCTTTTCAAACACAGCGAAGTAACAACTGTGACACTTGTTAGTTCGCGCTCGTCTGTACCTGTGAATACGTTTCGTGCGTCGTTTTTGTTTGAGCAGCGCGTTAAGTGTCAAGCTGTGAATGTTTTTAGTTCGCTCTCGTCCTGTACGTATTATTTTCGTGCGTCATGTGTGCGTGAGCAGCGCGCTACACGTTTCGACCTGCTTGCCATTCGTCGCTTGACATTCCAATTTGTTGCTATCGCATTCATTGCTTACCCTTGTGGCGAAACTGTGACTTTTTTTTTTCAGTTGAGCTTGTAGCTCTGTTCTTGGTGTGTCGTTGGAGCATTCCTTCATCCGAGGCCCCAAGCTAATGGTGTTTGACAATTGGCTAGAAAACAGCAGCACGAAACAGCTGAAAGCCAGAAGTGTCAAAAGTTCTTTGTAACTGATGGTCAACAATTTCCTCTAACAAATTGACGGACTTTTCGCCCCCCTATGCAGGTAGCACCCTCAGTATGCACTGGCAACAAAAAAAAAAAAAGAAGGAAATAACAATGAGCGGATTTCGATCAGTCCATTAGTCGCACATGTCCTTGCAGTAGAGGGCCGTGGTTGCTGTTGCAAACCGGTGCGTCGTAGCGAATGAACCACGTTTCCAGAAGTCTCCCCACCCCTCCCTTTCGTTCGTGAGCCAGCGTCGTCGCGTCATTTATGCCATGTCCAGCAGTGTTCAAGCTTTGTAAGAACGCGTCGCATGGTTGGCTTTATCAACCTTTCCTTTCCTGGTCCTTTCCTGATCCTTTCCTGCCCGTTTCGCTGATGTCACTTAGCAATCCCCAAATCAAACTTGTAGATGATCCCGCACTGATCGTCAGCAGGTGTGCGGTCTTTAGATTTCGCGATCGTGTGTGCCAAGGTATGCGTCTAAAAACGGTTTGTATGCCTAGCGGACGCGAAATTTTCCGAACAGGGTGGGTTGATTAACCTTGAAGAATATAAGGAGTATACTCCATAGACGCCGTCTTCACTCGTTACACACTCCCCGATGCTCTGCGCACGTTTTTATTAAATAAATTCTATCATTTCGTATGCAATCAATTACTTATTTTAAACGGTAACGGAAAAGTAACAACACTACTTTTTCACAGTGACTGTAATTGTAACAAGTTACTTTTGTAAAATCGGTGACTGTAACTGTAACTGTGTTACTTTTTCCTGGTAGCGTGCCCATGACTGGTCTCTTTGTTTGGCCGGAACACCATTCAAGCCTTTCGGAATGGCGCTGCTGGAAAAATGTGTGCCGGACAACCTAAATGTGGTTCGCTGTGACGCAGCCACTGCGAAGGTTGTGGCTGAATTTTCGCAACTATTCGAAGAGAGGTTGGGTTGTTGCAAGGGGCCACCTATGAAGTTTCACAAGAAAGAGGCTGCTGCGCTACGCTTTTGCAAGGCTGGACCAGCGCGTTTTGCGCTTCCGGAAAAGGTGTCGGGAGAAATCGACCGCCAAGTACCGGAAGGAGTGCTTTCACCAGGGAGAGTTTCCCTTACAAAAAATCTTATTGAAAAATAATTGAAACGCCATTGCTCAATGTTGAAATATTGTACTGAATAGTCGTTGTCGGTCCATTGAAAAGTCATTGAGCTTATTGTTGCCACGTACAGAATATTGGCCACCGATCCTTTACCAAAATTTTATTGACATAAAAGTAGTTGAATGGTTGTCGACTTGTTATTGAAAGTACATGGAGCATTGATTTCATTCATTGACAGCTCTAATGAATAATTATTGACTTACAATTGAAGCAGCATTGAAATTCGATTATGTATTTATTGAAAGTACACGTACTGTACGTTTTAATAGTTGCTGAATTTTTGTACATATACAAGTGCAATATGCTACCGCAATACGAACAATGCGTACTGAGGCACATGCGCTGAGGCACAGGCCTCAGTAGGCATTGTTCAAAAGGTCTTTCACAGAACTTGAATAAGCTGCTGGGTGCGCTTACGTGGGTTTTATATGAGCGCACAGCTGTCTGTACATGCGCACTGTGATGTACAACGTATGCTTGCATAAAGAGCTACAGTAGGCCTGCACAGTTCGCGTGTTATAGCAGAAACTTTATCGCCAGCTATAACGCTTCAATTCTGCCAAAACACGTGAAAACCTGGAAACTAAAATATGGACACATGCACAAAAGCAAATTGAATTACTCATACACAGTCACTCGGAGAAGTCAACTTTTTCATACGTTCTGCGACCTTTCGTTTTCTTTCAAGAGGTCCAACAAAAGAAAAACGCAAATGTGCGGACATGTACCTTTATTAAAGCGAAGAACTGCAAAAAACACATAAAACCATAACTTAATTGGTGTAGCGTTTGTTTCAACATGTAAAGGGTGAGACCCTCCTGCAAAAAATATGAAATAAAGGAAATTGTGACAAATTACTACCAAGAAGTCGGTGTGAAAAGGCGAAAACTCCATCACATCATACAGCTGCAGAAGGGCGAACAAGCTACAAATGACCAGGCTGAAGCGACACGCGAGTATACGTTTTTTTACTTCCCCTCTCGAGAGATGTAAGCTTTACAGATCGCGGATATTAACATAGAAGGGAAACGCTAAGCCACAGCTTTGAAGGCGCGCGTCGACACACAATAGGCAAAGTAACATCATAGCACATAAAAAAGACGCATAACTCCTCGCCCCGAAACACGATCCAACACTCGCCCTCACATATTCGAAACATTACTAGACTAGCGCATCCAGCTATCGGAAATAGCACTGTGCAGAAAGACACAACTGTGCTGGTACAAACATTTTCTTACCCGCAAACTTGCTGGAGACAAAACAAAGATCACGACACCTGTCGTAATAGCACGTGCCTAATTACGAGGCACAAGCAGTTTTGAAGACGCAAAAAAGTAGTGCATGCGCTCGAATGTCAGCGTTAATGCATACCTTGAAACAAGCTCAAATAAGCGCGCCAATAAGTCAGTATGTTCGAAACTGAACAGAAATGAAAGGCTACATTTATATTAGGGCAGTTCAGTCATGATGGCACAACACTAACGCAGTCAAGTATTTCTGAAACATGTCCCGCATGCAGCCGATGTAGCAACAAAAAGCGCGTGTTTATTCTTCATGGTTTTCGAATAAAAGGGTGTACAGGTAAAGAAAACGAACTCACCTTAAACGATGGAGCCCGTAGTTTCTTAATCCGCATATTCCAGGAGTGGTAAAAGCACATCAAGGTGATCGCGTCCATTCCTGAAGCTAAGCAGACATGAAACTGCGAGAGTCGCGCACGCAAGCTGAGATGTCTATTTCTCCGTCGGAACGATTACGGAACTAAGCCTCACAGTGCGCGCAGCCGCCCCTCGCAGACAAACGTACGTGCATGCAGGTCCACAACTGCTGAACATGCCATGAAGTAGCTTCTTCACAAGTGCGTTCATAGCTTCCATGAATCACGGTATTTACACTGCACGAAATAAAGCGAGAGGAGGCGAGCGCACCACACGCGACCGTCACGTCCGTGGTCACGTCGGAATTCAATGCGCTCAACTGACACGGACGGCAGGTCGGATATCCATCCGCGCTGTCGTTGTCAACGCCGCTGCGAAGCCCGTTAGGTAGTTAGGCTGTTATCGCTGTTATTAGTTCTGTAAAGCTTACTGGTTAAAGACCTTTGAACACTTCATGATTATGACTGCTGACGCAATCCAGCACCTCACAAATTTATCCTCTTGCGCGCTACTTTCTTCGTCGCAATATGACATGGCGCGCAGGCTAGCAAGTTGCAACATGCTGCGGCGTGGCGGCGTTGCCGCGGTTTCTCCAAGGAGCGCATGGCGCGGTTGGCGTTCGTTCGCCAACAGCAGGAGTAGTATTAAAACAAAATGTAAAGGGAAGATAGTCGCCGGTACATCACGTTCATCTGATATCTCGTTGTGGTGAGGTTTGAGATACACGGTCTTATCGACAACGCGCCCAGGCAGGCGTCGCATTCTGCGCCGAGGCCCCCGCGATCCCTAGGGAGATAGACGTCAGACTCTGCCCAGGCGGCGCTGCGAAAAACGCCGCCACCAGCGCTCTTATCGCCGTCCTGGCCATAACTGGGTAGTACAAAGAGAGCCGCCCGCAAGCGAATGCGCATAGGCCACTATAGAACCACCCTCTTTCGTTGGTGTTGAGGCGCGGTTTCCTGAAAATTAAGGACCTGGAAAGCTTCTTCCGTCAATCCACCCTTGCTTCAGAAAAGTAGGAAGCACATCAAAGCGCACTACGAGTACAATGAAAAATATATTTCAGTTATTTCAGCGTGCTGCAACTCGCAAGTGCAAGCGTGATCGCATGACATCGAGTTCGAGGCAAGCACTCCGACGTGCGTTCTGTAACGCCTAAATGCGTTAAATTTGGGCATACACATAATGTCAGAGCGATGAAGTACATACACGAGCAATGTATTCGCAATGCCCACGAAGTATAGGTGGCGCGCTGTACGATTCAAGATGGCGCCCGATGGAGGGTCAATCCGTTTGTTAGCATAGGAACAGATAGGACGTGCGTACGTACGGCCCGTGCCACTTTCACCGGATGAAGTCATGAGCTGCACTGAAATTGATATGAGACCGAAATGCTTTCTCAAACCATGGAAGCTCGCCACCTAATTATTTGCCGCGGTGTGAAAGGTTATATTTCAGCTCCGTTACCGTGCATAAGCGATGCTGTGCGAAATCCTGTGCGTGCTGCAGAAAACTTCATGAACTAGAATTGACGTGTGACCTGAACGGCACTCCGAGATACTGTGTACCGAGCCTGCCTGCCGGATTTGCCGCAGTGGTAGGCCGCTAGCGAGTAGCGTCATCGCTGCTGCACGGGACCGAATGTTTAACGTGGCGATGATTTGCAAACATACGCCGTCGTCATTACTTGAGCACTCAGGAATGCGGAGTTGCTTCTTCAACGGAACACAAGCATTTAACATCCTATTTAGTAGCGCTTGTATCACAGCCATGCTCAGACTCAAGCCGTGCGCAATTCACTGCACTCGGATGCCGCAGGTTCGATCAGCACGATCGAAACATGAATATCGAAAAGAACACGCACGTATGCTTTTCGTAACGACGAATTCTTCGACGTTGCCAAAATGCGTCCAACAACTATGCCGATCGGAAGGTACCGGTGAAGTACAGAAGTGAGCCGATAGGCGTGGATTGTGGCCGTGACTGCACGTTTCATCGATCTAACCATTTCGCTTCCCTGTTCCGAACTCGAGTGTTCTGGCGGAATGCGGCGCTCGATAATATCCTCAATAATTGCGCTATGTGCAATGTACAAGAAAAACTATGTTTTCATATTGATCTCGCTGAAGGATACTATATATGTATTAAATACAATCAAAGTGACTTGCGAGCGTGAAAAAACATTAGCGCGCGAGGGGACGTGAAGTGCAACTCGCTCCTCGTGAGTTAGCAGCTGATCGTTCATCGTCGCTGTCACACACCTCTCACACACACACGCTTTCACAGCCTTCTCCGTCCAGTGAAAAATCCTCGTCGTCAAGGTGGTTCCTCTTAACATCATTGCTGAAAGCAATCTGAAGAATTTCCTCCGCCGAACGTCTTCGATTAGCCCTCGTCACAACGTTATCTGGGCGCGCAGATCTTGTTGCTCTCACACCGGTCAACAAACAAATCGCTTGCAGAGTGCTGCCATCTATCAACAAAGTACAAAAATAAGCGGCGCAGCGCTGGCCAATTTGAGATTACTCAGTTATACATCGCAAGCTCGCGCGACTTTCCGCCTGCAATGTTATAAATTCGTGCACTACAAAAGCACTGACGAATGCTATATGCAAGTAAAACAAGGTGAGTTTCAACTGAGAAGGTCAGACGACAGCGTTTAACTAACCTACGTGGCTACACAAAACCTCGCGAAGCTGATATTTGTACGATGTGGGTCATCGTTGAACGCGCGAGTTGGCACGTATTTTCACGAAAACTTGGCGTCTCGCAAGAACGAGTCAGATTTATCGTGTCACGGAGGGCCCGATTTGTTCACTGAAGCAGGAAACATGCAAACTCGTAGTGTTTCTTTCCTGCAAACACAGCCGAACAAGTGCGCGACGGCGTAGAGCTGCCATGGTGTCGTCTACTGAGCATCCATGAGAGGACGCTCCTAAATTCCGCTAGGGGCGCGACAGTCTATGGGCATGCGAATATTACGATCAGTGGTGCGAAGCTCGCTTTATCAGGCACGAATGGCCCCGGCGATTTTCGCCTTCGCAGTTGCATTTCCATCCATCTCTCGCTTCCTATGCGTTGAACTGTTTTATTACGCATCCTCGAATGTTCTGTTGACGGTTGTCTCCCGTTTGTACATACTGCAAATAAGGATACGTGCGTATCCACTTTCTCGGTAGTTACCGAAAGGCGAAACCGAGGCCTCCGAGATAGCTCCGGTTCGCGGATACCACGGGCAAGAAAAACCTGATGGTGGTCACGACCAACATTTTGCGATTTACTTGTATGACGCACGTGTTAGCATTTTCTAGTTAAAGCCGGAACTTTGAGTCTTCAAAGCGCACGTGCGCGGTGCTGTGTGGTGACGACCAGTTTAGATTATGGGTGGTCGCGGAGCGCGCGATGATCGCGCGCGTCACCAGTCTGCATTTAACTGTTGCACGGCGCGCACCGCGGTCAGAGGCTCTGCTGAACTTCATAGCCAAGGTTACCACGGTTCTCCGTCAAGACTACTCAAAATAATAACAGGAGACCTACATTATCCCACTTTTTCATGCGTACGGCTGCGGAGAACGCGAGTAATTCGCTTACCCAACACGTTCGCAACGGCCCGTATCCAGCGCTCTCGCCGTTCTGCTTCGTGCGACAGCTACGGAAATCGGTAAAACTGAAGTCCTTTACGTCCGCGGCAATTCAAAACGCAACAGTAGCGTCGACTGAGGTCTCTCTTCGTAGCGCGCGGAGCTGTTGCGTCTGCTCTTGTTTTCGCCGTCGTTCTGGCGAGTGATCCAACACGTACTTCATGGCGGTTCGGTTGCCAGTCCGACTAGCGGAGAGGAATTCGTAGCTCCCTGTCTGAGTGTTCAATACACAAACACACCTAATATTTAGCTCAATCGTTGTTTCGCACTCGCTAGTTGCACCTGCTTGCACGGCAAACTGTGCAAGGGAGTCGGACTTTGCACTACCCAAAACTGCTCCGACAGGTGGCGCTACGTGTCTGCAAAACTCCAGAGTCTGACGTCTATATCTTTATGTCATCTCATCGTGTTGTGCGCGTCCGCGGCGGTACATGAATGATGCCTACCTTAAAAAACTGCATATGAACGTTATATTCTCAAACCACTATTCCTTTGGGGCCACGGTAGTCGAGCAGGGCTTGCAGTTCTGGGCTGTTGCCGAATATCTATCGCGGGTTCCATCCCGGCCGGGGCAGTAGCATTTTAACGGGAGTTTGTTAAAGAGGTCGTTATCCAGAAATCCCGGTGTCGATGGCGGCGTCGACTTCAATGTTGAGCGAAAGACCAGCGTTGGCCCTCAGCGAAAATTTGAGGTAGATGCAAATAAAGAGAAGAGCCGTGGGTCCTTTGCAATTTGGCTTTGCGGCACAGTAAGTCTCCGCCGAGAAACGAGAGCAGGCTAGCGATTGTGAAAGCGATATGGCGCGTGCGCGCTTTTGTGTGTGTGTGTGTATGTGTGTGTGTGGGGGGGGGGGGGGGGGGATATCGCGTAAGGGGGGTCCCCCATTTTTTTCGAAGTAGGCAGAAATGCTGGAGGCTGATTTCCTTCGATTCAGGTGCATGTTAAAAAGCCCCAGGTGTTTGAGCTTTCCAGAACCATCCACAGCTGTGGAGGGTTCTGGAATATGATCAGTAAGCACCAACTATGCCAAACCCAAGTTCTTCTGAAGCATCTGCTTCGGCTTTGTTCCAGCGCCCCGTCGAGTCCATTCTACAAGGCCTACCTCACCATAGGCGTGCGCAGGGTTCCCCTTCAGGGGGGGGCGGGCGAAGGTTCGTCGCAGCGTCCCCCCTCCCTATCAGGTCAATTTATGGGGCTGACTTTGCGCCCCCCCTTCTCGCAACCCCCCCCCCTCTCTGTGCGCAAGCCTGTCCCTGACGTCAGGGCAGTGGCGTAGGATAGCTAAATGCAAACGCAGACCGAGGACAGCTAAATGCAAACGCAGACGCTCTCAGTCGTCTACCATTGCCGTGCTTGGGGAAGCTAGGAGGGCAAGCCCATATGAAATTCGTTCTCTACACATCCATGGCCCTTTCGGATCAGCAATTTGGAGACCTGAGCCGCACGGACAATACGTTTCATCAGATCAAGGTACGGATCACGTGCGGCTGATCGCGACGCTTATCAGCAGCACAGCATCACCCCATGCCGTACTTTTCTCGCCGTGACGAGCTCGCGGCCAGCCATCATGTGATTTACCGGGGCCATCGGGTAGTGTTGCCAAAGCAGCGCGACGGTGCATGCTAAGGGAACTGCACGACAGTCACCCCGGTATCAGTGCGATAAAGCGCAGAGCGCGCGAGTTTTTTTTTTTTTTTTTAGTATCTCGGAGTAGGTAGGCACATTGAACGGTTGGTTCGAAATTGCCCTCAATACAGGCCCATGCATGCCGCAGAAGTTCCGTCTCCTTGGCCGGCGAGCAACAAACCATGGAACAGATTGCACATGGATTTTGACGGGCCCCATCAATGGCTACCAGGTTTTTGTGTTGGTTGACGCTGAGAATACGTGGATTCAAGCCATACCTTTGAAGACAGCCACAACGGAGGCCACCATTCATGTACTTCAAGGTGTTTTCGCACGTTTTGGCCTCTCATACTGCTTAGTATTGGATAACGGACCACAGTTTTCAAGTGACACCATGTCCAGCTTATTGCAGGAAAGCCGCGTGAAACACGTGAGAAGAGCCCCATACTATCCGCAGTCAAATGGATTGGCGGATCGGGCCGTACGTACAGTAAAGGAAGGGCTTCGAAAGAATCCGACAGGTACGTTGCAAGAACGACTGATCAAGTTCTTATTCCGTTACAAAACGACAGCTTTGGAAAGGAGGAAAATTGCCGGCAGAATTGCTGTTTGGGCTTTCGTCCTCGAACGAGGCTGACGGCCTCACTCACAGACAAAAAATCCTCGTATCTCCATGAAGTGAATCATGACGAGTCGGCGAAGCTCTGGTTTTCGTATGGGGGAGTAACCATACGTTGCCCCATATAATGTAAACTGAGTGACATAAACTGACATGAAGAGTCGACGACAAAGCTAGGTCCTAAGGTCCATAATGTCTACGTTGAGGTCGCCGACTAGTATAGAAAGGTTTTGTGCTTGTAGGTGTTCTATATTGTTTCGTGACGATTATGATTGTTGTTCGGCTACTGTAAACCTTCTCTTTTACTCACATCGGCGGGTATATGCCCCAGGTATGCAGGTATGTGCCACAGGTGAATGACAGTTTATATCTACACAGGAACGGCGAGAACAGAAATTGGTAATTTTAACGCGAGTGCACGTTGAAGTCGCCGACTAGAATAAAGGGTTTGTGCTTCTAGGTGTTTTATATTGTTCTGTTCACAATTATGTTTGATATTAGTCTAATGTTAAACCTTTTTTGTGTCTCACATCCACGAATCTCCCCGTGACGGACACTGCGGACGGGCAAGGCTCGACCCTAACGTGCTTTCGACGCCATAAGGTGACCAAAATGATGGTTCCGGCGAACTTGTTCAAGAACAGGGAAAAACTCAAACACGGTTTCAACCCAGGTAGGTGTGTATGGTGGCGCCTGGTCCGAGATGGATGCCGGCGACAGTAGTGTCCCCGACGGGAGCAGGCATGGTTAGCACTGGAAACACCGGAGGGACCGCAGCGGCGCCACGTAGGTCGACTCCGGCCACGGCTCGACTCAGGGTCATCACCTAACCAGCCGAGCCTAACATATCTAACACGCTCGACAAGATATGGGGCGTACGAGAAGTCAACTCTCAAGCAGAAGACCAACAACCAACTGCAACGTTCAACTCACCAACGAAAACCAGCAGATCGTCTCGCTAAATCTAGCTTAGGGGGGAAGGGTGCAGTGTTATCAAGCAAACGTGCTGATGTATAACAAGAGCAGTATTGCTTGTACGTGTCGTACTCTTCCGTATCACAACGAGTCATGTCACCTCTTCTGTTTCGTTATAAAGCCAGCAACACCGAGCAATAAACGCTCTTTCGTTCTGCCACTCCTGCCGGCTACGTTCCCTTACTTCAGTAATCATAACAGCACTCCGGCCGCGTAATCAAAGAGAACAGCTGGCTGTGAGATATGGATAACGACAGTGGCGTAAAATCGAGCGGAAGGAATCCCTGGAAAATTGCGACGCTTGTTGTTGGCGCGCGACCTGTACCCATGTCAAAGTGTGTAACGCTGTCTGTGGCAAAGGACAAGAGGCAAAGCGGTTGCTTGCCATAAGCTTATTTGAGGGCGCTGCTTTCTTATGCAGGTGGGAGCGTAGCTGCGTGTTCTTTTTCATATATCGCGGGCTTTCTTTATTAACAGAAAAACGCCACAGGAATTGGGGTATAAAGTAAAATGAGGCAGATTCCAAGTACCATGGGAATCGATGTTATGCGAAGCATCCGGAGGTAAGGTGACTGGGTTGTAATGTTTTTATTGAGCGAAACGTTATGAAATGACGCTAAATATATGTACAAATGTTGCACGCACAGATATGTTGAGCAGTCGCATATGTTTCATATAAGCAGTTGTTTACAGTTGTGTAAGGATGCCAATAGAAACATGGATATTGCCAACACTAGAAGCCGTAAGCTGACATGTAGAGCTTGTGCTTGCAAGGATGGTAGCCCTGGATAGTGCTACGTAGACCAACCACAATGAATGGCGCTTAAGTATACAACTGACGTTAACCCGACATGACTCCTTCGTCATAAAAGTACGTATCTAATGTTTATAAAATTAGATAGCCAGCACTGCAACCACAATATACGTTTCACCAACATTACGCTTGCATAGGGTGTTCTTCGAAAGCAGTTTCGAGACCTGACATGGATCTGTGGTAGAATGTTTGATTGCCACGCAAAATGCTTGGGTTCGATTCCTGCTGGGACTCGATTCCTTCTATTCCTCGTATTCCTCGCGTCAACGCCACCGATGTTAGTTTCTCTTACCGCTCTCGCATTTAAATTACCTTACCAATGCCTGTTCTCTCAGTTCCTGAGTAGATACAAATTGTCAAAGTTCTGTGGCGCATACCCGCATTCCGCGGCCCGTGGTATACGGGTATGAGCCACACGTGTCTGGAGAAATGAGTTTGACGACGTACGCGACGGGTATTTTCACGTTATTCATGTCATGACCAGCCATACATATTCGTCAATACCTCTTACCCTCCCACACAAATTTTGGTCTACCCCAAGTTAAGGAGGCGATCCCGAGGGCACCCAGACGTAGGCGGCTAGATAGATAGATAGATAGATACGTAGATAGAAACGCAAAAGTGCTTACAGTACGCAAAGAAATGCTTCGCATTGAAAACTCGAGCACGCTATTACTAGGTTGTTGAAAGTAGCACACAGATGTCAATTCAACATGGCCAGATACGTCTCATGGACATTTTTTTTATCATTAGGGGAGTACTTTTTTGAGTTACAAAATATTATTAGACTAATTATTTTATTCTCATTAAAGAAAAATTAGTAGTGGCTGCTCAAGTGTTCAAGGAACAATATGTTCTAGCTTTGCTTCACGTAACGCCGTTCCTCTTTTTTTAAAATGGTGCTGCGTGATTATTGGGACACCCTGAATATACATGTGGCGCATGCGCAGACGCGTAGAATAAAAAAAAGAAACACAGAAAAATATGAAGATGATAACAGATTTCCGTATCTCACATACGTGTCGAGGTATCGAAATTCATTGGAGTGCAGAGTGACGGAAGGTTCGTTAACCCGCCCCGCCCACCACTTCTTTATGAGAAATCCGTTCCAGTAACAAGCGGGCTTGCTCAGTGCTGCTTTTGCCAGGAATGTTTGCCTCGCGAAACAATGCTTCACAGTCTCAAGAGTTCACGTGATCTGCTTAGTGCGTTCGTTCCTTCTTCTTTTATGTTCAAGACATGCTCTCTGAAGCGGTCATTTGCACACCTTCCGGTTCGACAAATGTAGCTTTTTTGACGTGACTGGGGCATGACATAAACGATTACGCAGGTGCATTTCACGTAAGGCAAAAGGTGTTTTTTTTTTTTTTTGTCATCCTCACTTTGTTGTTTTTGCCGCAGATATGCGATGGCACAGGCGGGCGAGCTTGTTGGGGGCACAGAATACCACTCCAACGTCCTGCTTACTCTCAACCTTCTTGAGTTTATGCGAAACCTTGTGTAGCCTATATAAGTAACGAGTGCAAGAGCACGTTTCTTTCGAGTCAAGTCGCTGGTGCCTGTGTGTATGCGTTGTTTGAAATTCTGCAACATGTTTTCAGCTACTGCTGTGATCACTGTGAGTGGATAGCCTGCAACCAGCAGCTTCGAAACTTGTGCCTCAAAGCTCTGTCGAAATTTCGTGGTTGCACGATTTCTTCAGCGCAGACTCCGTTTCTTCAGCGCCTGTCCCTGGTGTATATTTCGAGTGTGCTGCGTTTTTCTTGTGCTAAGTGATTCTCGTCGCACTTCTTATCTAAATTGATTAGCGCGAACGAAAATAACGGCGAGAACCTCAGACGTTCAGACGATCGCTTCCACAAAGTGGTATTTTTAAACAACCTGACTCATTGTAAATTGACATGTAGCCGCAAAACATCCATAAGTACAGGTTTCAATGAGAGTAGGTATGTGGTAAGCTGGTATATCGTATGTAAGTGTTCCTGTCACTAACTTACCGACGCGTGTATTTGTACTGTTATAGACTAGTCGCCCGGCACATGGATCTCTATATATTTGTGTACATTCTTACTTACTCATGAACAACAACAACAAAAAAAGAATATTATGGCAGTTTCGCACTAGGGGGTGCTTAGCCTGAAGGAAGGGTGGTGCAGAGTGGCATTCCTTGTGTCTTTTTTATTTTGTCTCTTGCTTAGTTCTCTTTCTTTCTCTCTCTGTCTCTTCCTCGTTCCTTCTATCTTTCTTTTCTTTCTTCGCTTCGCTTTCTTTCTCTCTATATACGTATATTTATCGCTTAATCTTTCTTGCCATGTCTGTTTCTTTGTCTCTGCTTCTTTCTCTTTCTTTGTTTCTTTCTCATTCTCTCTTTCTTTGTCTTCCTGTGCTGCTCTGTGTTTTTCTTTCTCCTTTTCATGTCTGCTTCTTTCTATCTCTTTTTCTCTCTTTCTCTCTCTTTATATGCGTTTTTATCTTTTTATGACCTTATTCTCTTTATTTCTCTCCATTTTCTCTGTCCCTTTTTTTCTATTGTTTTCTTTTTTTTCTCTCTCTCTCTCCTACTTTCTTTCATTTTGTCTCTCTAGCTTTCTTTCTTTCTCTCTTTTTATTTCAAGCTCTTTTTCTCTCTTGCTTTCGCTCTTCCGTTCTCTCTTTCTGTTTCACGTGTTTTGTGTGCTCCACTTCGCCGAAAAGAGTTTTCGTTTAACGCTCGTACCTGCTGCACTGAATAGTGGGGCTTGCCCGATTCCTGCGGCGCATAACCACCGAAGGTGGTTTTCTGCGGACACCAAAACAGCCTCGATGTTAAAATTTTGCAATTTTCTTGCAGTACACTGAAATAAGTTCGCCTACCATCCTCCCTTCATTGATGTGACGACTCTTTTTTAAAACTGAGACTGATCTGGCCTGAAACTGAGATTAACTGAAAAAGAGTAGAAATTCTTCCACGCGGCATGATTACTAATCACATGCGACCCCCGACAGGTCGCGGGCATCGTCAGAGGGAGGCTGTGAATGCGTGGTGCATTACGGACGATGACGCAATTCAAAATCGCGTGTTGAAAGTTAGCATAAAGCGTACGTCCGTTTTATGCTCTTTCGCGTCCTGTTTCGGGTGTGCTACAATTTTAATCTACAATACACTATGTACTCTATCGACAGAAAAAAAAGCAACATAAAAGAAAGAATCTCATTAATAGCTGCAGATGACACTGGGCAGCTGCACGTGATACTGGTCCTAGGGGTGATTCAAATGTAGACTATTCTAAAAATTAAATGTCAGTCATGGCCTTCTAAAGACACCTTCGGCGTCGCGGGTACAAATATTGAGTCTTGAGTCAACAGGTACGATTGACTGGGTTAGAAAAAAAATACCTACATAATTCTAATCCGGTAGCTACTCCGAAGCCCTCTATATTCCGTTTCTTTATCTAACTGTATTTTCGATCTTCAAAAACGTCAATGACAGGCAACCAATGATTGCACCGGCAAAACTTCTAGCGCAATCCAAAGAACTTTGGTCTTTATTCTCATATGTGGCGCGTGCAAAACTGACGGCTTTTACCCCGAAAGTTCGAAAGTCAGATGCATTCTTCCATTTCTTTAAAACGAAGTGTATTTTCAGTGAGCACCAGCAGATCCTGCTCCTTTATTTTACAGCGCTGTCCACCACAGGCTATATATGAAATAGGAACTCTCTCATCTGATGTTAGCTTTCTTTCTATACTTCGAGCGGGTGTGCTGCAAGATTTATTTTTCATTTGGCCCTAGATATTGGAATCTCAAGCTGGGCTCCCGTTCGCGGCAATTTCCCGCCGGAAACTATAAGCTATATTCTCCGGAGAAATGTGCGCTTCTGATCAAGAGGAACGGAAAGCGATCTGCGAAGGCATATGCGGTATTTATTTTTGTGGGGCACGTTTTGTTTTAAGGTTGCATTGCTTGCTCCTTCTTCGGTGAGTATGGCAAAGAATTTATTTTTTAATTGAGCTTGCCTTTCATCTTGGTCCCCGGAGGACATCACGTTTCCCGAACGTCTAGTGGTGTATGGCAATTCGATAAACGCTGTCTCGAGGGAACAGCACGTTCCTCACTGCTCTCATGGAACGAGTTCGGAAGAAAAATAAAGACGACACATTTGGTTCTTCCTGTTCAAACAGCTCGTTCTCATGCATTTTCCAGCTTGTGTTTTGCATATTGCACTCGTTTACACTTCGTTTGCGAAAAACCAAGAAGCCTGCCGCAATTTCTAGTGCGCAGAGAGTGCCAAGTAGCACAGCGGAAAACTTTATGGCTCAATAAAATAATCGCAGAGAAAAATCCTAGCGTAATCGGTAATGAAGACGCCTCCTTATCATTGTGCGTGGTCTTCCGCACAAAATCGGAAGCCATGCGGTGTTCCATAAAGGCAGAGAGATAAGACAAGTAATCATGCGTGGGATAAAGAAAAGTAGATGGTTTCCTGCCGAAATTGGTGCAGAATGATTCTGTGCGGCTTCCCAGGAGTCATACGATGCTGCCTTTTATGCATAAGCCATCCTTTACCCAAGCGTTTCGGTAGGGCGAGCAGCGCAGCTGATTTCACTTGTTTTTATTAATGAAGCCGAACATGCGCGCAAATAAGGTGGATAACTGTACTAATGCCGCATTGTGCCACGCATTTCAACAAAATAGGCAACACACTTTTGCAAGAGCTTGCAATAGCTACAACATTACGTTGTACAGATCGCAAATGCTGACTGCATTATACTTCACTAAAAGATTCTACAGCCACGCCGAAAATGTTCGTTTATAAAAAAGAAAAATGCCATGCTCCAAAAAGACCCAGAGTTAGTGCCCACCAGTGAGTACTGTGCGAAAGGCGATCGTGCAAACACGCTGCCCTGGTTATTTTTTCAACCTCGTCTATACCTTGAATCAATCTGCATACTCCCTTGTGTAAAGCGTCGATACCTCGACCCCCGAATTATGCAGGAACTTAAGTCCTAACGTTTCGCGCACGTAGGGTATCGAAGCGTCAAGCTCTGGCTGGCATGCCCATCCGACGCCTGAATCTTTCAAGTTTGTAGGTTATCGAATCATAGGAGCGCGAAGTGTACAACGACTCGAACTCCGAACTTTCCAAGCGTGTACTACGTCAAAACATCGTTATGTGTAGTATACAGAAACTTGAACCACCGACCTTTGGAAGACGTCGCGTCGAAGGCACGACCTGTCCGCCGCGGTGGTATAGCGGTTAGGGTGCTCGGCTGCTGACCCGAAGGTCGCGGGTTCGATCCCGGCCGCGGCGGTCGCATTTCGGTGGAGGCGAAATGGTAGAGGCCCGTGTACTGTGCGATGTCAGTGCACGTTAAAGAACACCAGATGGTCGAAATTTCCGGAGCCCTCCACTACGGCGTCTCTCATAATCATATCGTGGTTTTGGGACGTTAAACCCCAGATATTATTATTATTATTAGAAGGCACGACCTAGTCATTGTATAGGAACTCGACCTTTGGCCTCCGATCTTTATAGGGACTCGACTCGCGAACGTTTCAAGCATTTAAAGGAGTACTGACACGAATTTTAAATATTTTCGGGTTGTTGCTCTAAATAAAAACGTGGGTGTCCAGAACCCTAAAAAGTGTGTCGCGGTGCATGGGAACGCATCGAATATATTTTTATTACCGCTACCTTAAAACAGCAATTTCGGTTTCGGTATCGAGAGGGTGGCTTCTCAGTGACGTATCAAGACTGCTCTGACGTCACGGGCAGACTGCAACTCGCGACATACTAGCAAGAGAATCGACATTTGGGCTAGTTGGTTGATATGCATGGTATAGCTGTTATTCAGCGCACTTCAACGAAGACAAACGAGAAAGGAACACAAGACAAGCGCTTGTCTTGTGTTCCTTTCTCGTTTGTCTTCGTTGAAGTGCGCTTAATAACAGCTATACCAGACATACTCAGTGATGTTCCGTCCTGGACAGAAGAATTCCCTTTCCGAGGCCCGAAAATTCCCTATTTCCGGCATAGCCATACATAGCCAAAAATCCCCGCATAATTCCCTGCACGAAAAAAGTCTATATATATATATATATATATATATATATATATATATATATATATATATATATATATATATATATATATATATATATATATATATATATATATATATATATATATAGTGTTCGACGTGTTTCAGGCTCTTCCCATCGCTTTCTCTTCTTTCCTGCCCAACTCAAAGCATCGCCTCTGAGATCGGCTTTTAATACTACGAAAGAGCTACCTTGGAGCTCGCTTTAAGCGGTATGCGATGGGGAAGGAATGCTGTACATGCTCATGCACACGGCCACTGCATAAGAAGGCAGGTTTATTACTGTTTTTTTTTTGTTACTGAGTGACGTAGCGTACATTAATGTGCCTAGCAGACGCTCTGTATCTATGATTGACAATGTTGATAAGTATGAACAGATTCACCAAATCAAGATGGGCAGGCTTTGAGCACGGGCTTAAACTTTCGCCGGGCAGCTGAATCGCTGGCCACACAAACCAGCAGTCAGTCAAATCAATGTCATCAATATTTCTGCGTTGAATTATCCCAAGAAAGACTATGGTCTTTAAAAACGAACCTTAGAGGCTGTGGTTTGGCGCGCTACATGCGCCAGAAACGATTGCGACATGCGAAAGCCTCATGTCCACAGTCTTTTGATCGTTATAAAAAAAAATTTGGCCGCCCCTCAAAATTCCCTGCAATATCGCGAAGATTCCCTTTTTCCCTTTCGTCCAAAATGACTGTCGAAAATTCCCTGAAAAAGGGAAAATTCCCTGCACGGAACATCACTGACACTGACGACGCTGAAAAATATACACTTAGGGAAATTCACAAAAAGAATGAAAAAAAAATGAAAAAGAGAAGACGTTAGAGCACTAAGAAACACAAAAGCACAAAATTGTCACAGCTCAATCGGTAATGCAAGTACGCTCCCCTTCCTTTGCCCACGTTAGATGGGTTAGAGAGACGAGCAGAGTTGCCAGTTCCGCTTGTAATAAGCGGATTTGGGCTTCTTTTTTTCGCCGAGTCGCTTGTAGAATTTTCCAGTCGCTTGTCGCGTTTTTTTTTTTTTGGCTTATTTGCATTTTACCAGCAAATATTGTTATTTTAGTGATGATCACGCTCAGAAATGCACGTTTGTCGTTCACTAAGAGCAGTTTTGTCGATGACCGAGTAGTTGAGTGCATAGGCGTGCTCAGGGTTCCGCATCAAGGGGGGGCTAAGGTTCATCGCAGCGCCCCCCGGTCCTACAAAGTCAGTTAATGTATGGGGCAAATTTTGCGCCTCCCCCCCCCGTTTAGGTGATCAAAAGGGTGCTGCCCCCACCCCCCCCCCCACCCCCCCGGACCTGCCCCCCTGAACGCACGCCTGTGGTTGAGTATTCAAACATACGTTGGGGGGAAATTGAAGTAAACATTCAGTCAAACATACTGAGAGAAATTACAAGTTCTGTTGATTATGCGCTGGCAAACGAGCCTTCAACCGAATGGAAAGACTACCCTTGAGACAATGTTAAGAAGCACCTATTTGCTTTCGTTCATAGTTGTGCATACTTTCGCTATAAAAAACAACTAGGTGATTTTTCAAAATGCCCTTCGTATTTCAGTCCCATTTTTTTAATCATAATTAAAAATATTCTCATGAATTGCAAAATTCATTATGATTCCGCTTCTCTTGGGCTTCTTTTGTGATGAGTATTCGCTTGTTGGGTAGGTAGCATCTGGCAACACTGGAGACAAGCAACTCAATTTGCCAGAGCATTCGTGTAAACCAGACGCGATGGTATAGAACTTCTGAATCACGAAGGACTCCCGAGTCAAATCCATAGGTCGGCGAACTCACTCATTAGTCGACTCACTCGGACTCACTCAGACTCAGATCGAGCCGTGAGTCTGAGTCTGAGTGAGTCCGGGTGAGTAATATTTTGGTGAGTCCGAATGAGTCCAGTTGAAGAAAATTTTCGTGAGTCTGAGTCCGAGTGAGTCACAAGCGCCAGATATATTCCTTGAGTGAGCTTCACTTTTGTTTGCCGAGCTATAGTCCTGTCTACTCATCTTCAGCATTACTATGAGCCTTACCCAGATTCCCATTTATACTCACGTCTACTCACGCGTATTCCAAAGCAGTGTCGTTCGTACAACATTTCAATATTTATTGATTAGAGGCGTGAATTACGGGGGGGGGGGGGGGAGGTGCGTTGAACCCCCCCCCCCCTCCCGTCAACTCTTCCAGGGAAGTTCTTGATGAATATATCTTGTGTTGTCATCTCTTTCAAGAAAAATGCCCTTACTGGTGTGCAACCACTCATAACTAGTATTCTTAAGTATTATATCAAAAGGCGCCAAAAAAAGCGGCGATTACATGAGATATTGGTGTTAAAGAGCATTGACATGCTCTTTGGTTGAAAAACATAACTGGTTGAAAAACATAACTCGAGACTTACGGACTCATCAGTCGACTCACTCAGACTCAGACTCAGATCGAGCCGTGAGTCTGAGTCTGAGTGAGTCAGGGCGAGTAATATTTTGGTGAGTCCGAATGAGTCCAGTTGAAGAAAATTTTCGTGAGTCTGAGTCCGAGTGAGTCACAAGCGCAAGATATATTCCTTGAGTGAGCTTCACTTTTGTTTGCCGAGCTATAGTCCTGTCTACTCATCTTCAGCATTACTATGAGCCTTACCCAGATTCCCATTTATACTCACGTCTACTCACGCGTATTCCAAAGCAGTGTCGTTCGTACAACATTTCAATATTTATTGATTAGAGGCGTGAATTACGGGGGGGGGGGGGGAGGTGCGTTGAACCCCCCCCCCCCCCCTCCCGCCAACTCTTCCAGGGAAGTTCTTGATGAATATATCTTGTGTTGTCATCTCTTTCAAGAAAAATGCCCTTACTGGTGTGCAACCACTCATAACTAGTATTCTTAAGTATTATATCAAAAGGCGCCAAAAAAAGCGGCGATTACATGAGATATTGGTGTTAAAGAGCATTGACATGCTCTTTGGTTGAAAAACATAACTGGTTGAAAAACATAACTCGAGACTTACGGACTCATCAGTCGACTCACTCAGACTCAGACTCAGATCGAGCCGTGAGTCTGAGTCTGAGTGAGTCAGGGCGAGTAATATTTTGGTGAGTCCGAATGAGTCCAGTTGAAGAAAATTTTCGTGAGTCTGAGTCCGAGTGAGTCACAAGCGCAAGATATATTCCTTGAGTGAGCTTCACTTTTGTTTGCCGAGCTATAGTCCTGTCTACTCATGTTCAGCATTACTATGAGCCTTACCCAGATTCCCATTTATACTCACGTCTACTCACGCGTATTCCAAAGCAGTGTCGTTCGTACAACATTTCAATATTTATTGATTAGAGGCGTGAATTACGGGGGGGGGGGGAGGTGCGTTGAACCCCCCCCCTCCCGCCAACTCTTCCAGGGAAGTTCTTGATGAATATATCTTGTGTTGTCATCTCTTTCAAGAAAAATGCCCTTACTGGTGTGCAACCACTCATAACTAGTATTCTTAAGTATTATATCAAAAGGCGCCAAAAAAAGCGGCGATTACATGAGATATTGGTGTTAAAGAGCATTGACATGCTCTTTGGTTGAAAAACATAACTGGTTGAAAAACATAACTCGAGACTTACGGACTCATCAGTCGACTCACTCAGACTCAGACTCAGATCGAGCCGTGAGTCTGAGTCTGAGTGAGTCAGGGCGAGTAATATTTTGGTGAGTCCGAATGAGTCCAGTTGAAGAAAATTTTCGTGAGTCTGAGTCCGAGTGAGTCACAAGCGCAAGATATATTCCTTGAGTGAGCTTCACTTTTGTTTGCCGAGCTATAGTCCTGTCTACTCATCTTCAGCATTACTATGAGCCTTACCCAGATTCCCATTTATACTCACGTCTACTCACGCGTATTCCAAAGCAGTGTCGTTCGTACAACATTTCAATATTTATTGATTAGAGGCGTGAATTACGGGGGGGGGAGGTGCGTTGAACCCCCCCCCCCCTCCCGCCAACTCTTCCAGGGAAGTTCTTGATGAATATATCTTGTGTTGTCATCTCTTTCAAGAAAAATGCCCTTACTGGTGTGCAACCACTCATAACTAGTATTCTTAAGTATTATATCAAAAGGCGCCAAAAAAGCGGCGATTACATGAGATATTGGTGTTAAAGAGCATTGACATGCTCTTTGGTTGAAAAACATAACTGGTTGAAAAAACATAACTCGAGACTTACGGACTCATCAGTCGACTCACTCAGACTCAGACTCAGATCGAGCCGTGAGTCTGAGTCTGAGTGAGTCAGGGCGAGTAATATTTTGGTGAGTTTGAGTCCGAGTGAGTCCGGTTGAAGAAAATTTTCGTGAGTCTGAGTCCGAGTGAGCCCTGAGCACAGAATCTGTTTCATGAGTGAGTCTGAGTGAGCTCCACAATTTTGACCTATGGTCAAATCCATACTCAAGTAATGTGGCCTTAAGGTTATTAAAACGGTGACCGGGAAGATGCACACACACACACACACACACACACACACACACACACACACACACACACACACACACACACACACACACACACACACACACACACACACACACACACACACACACACACACACACACACACACACACACACACACACACACACACACACACACACACACATATATATATATATAGCTCCTCTTTACGCACTTATGCAACGTAATAGCCAAAGTAACATGCTTTAGGACGGTAGCAAGAAACACACATGCGTAACTAGCACATATAATCGAATTCCAACTATTCATAAAAGCAATTACTGAGGAACGCAAGATAAGCATTGTCAGTTGACAAGCAACCATGCAGCAAGCACGAGATGCGGGAATTTATATAGTTCTATTTAAGTGCACGTACCTTGTATACAATAATACGGAATGATAATATGTTCCAAAAAGCAAAGGAAAAAAAATAGGCACTCGTTTCCAATTAGTACGTATATTGTAGAAAATGAACTTATTATTGATTGGAAATATTGCATTGTGCGATTATGCTATCGCTTCGGGAAAGAATAGTTTGTGTCAATAAAAGTCCACTGAGGTATTTCACCTAGCTTGCTGGGATAATGAGAGTAGATTGGAAGACATATCACGTGTCATTGCTGTATGGACTAGTAATTATCCCAATAGTGTCATTCTGCCAACTTTCATAAACAATTGGGCGGTTGTGAGTGCGCTTTCGCAATGAGGCACTTTGCTTAAAATCTCTCCATAGACTAATAAATAGTCTTTAGTTTCCAATAGTAAGCTCTAATTTGAATTTAGAGCTATTCCCGCCAACGCTTTTGTCCTGTGTCTCCATTTTCATTTTTGCTCGACCAGTCAATAGCGATTCCTCCAAACCTGCCCAATATTCACTTCTTCAATGCAAATCACGCTAGATCCAGTTCAAAACCTGTGTATTGAAATCACCTCATGACCAGGGCACGACAGCAAGTGGCGTGGAAAAACTCTGAACATCTGTACAATGTTGATCAGTCAAAGCAAAGGTGGCTCTCCGCTCACTCATGATTAAAAACGGCGCAAAAGAACACGAGACACAAACGAAGCATACACGAAGACAGGCGCCGGACTTTGAACTAATCTTTATTCACGTCGACTCACACTTATATACATGCACGTGGTCACACAAACGATGCAAAAGTAAAAAACAGGCAGGGGTTATCACGCTAACCCACTCAAATACGAAACTTCTTTTTCGCTGTAGGGTGATGGATGGAGTGCTGATACATGAGTTGTTGTTATGAATGTGCAAAGCCTCTATTATCTCGCGAGTTGTCTGTTTATTATTACTGGCGATGATGGTGGTTTTTTTCAAATTGAGGAGCGCACCCGCACTCTTTGCAGTGCGCGCCTATATGTGATAGACCATCGGTGCGATAATTGGTCTCATGTTCCCTTAATCTAACGTTGACGCACCTTCCGGTTTGTCCTATGTATACAGCGTTACAAGACAAGGGAACGTTGTACACCACCCCCGTTGCGCAGTCAGTAGCTGAGGATCGGTGGTTAACACCGCATTTTCTTCTTCTTCCTTTCTTTTGCCTTCTTGCTGACACGTGCGCATATTCGTTCCAGCTGATTAGGCACTGAAAAAACTACTTTAACATCAAATCGGCCTGCCACGTTCTTCAACCCGTGCGACAGTTTATGCACACTACAGCTGTTTTCTTATTACTTTCCAGGTTTTTGTTTTGCTTGTCTCCGTTTCCTTCAGACTTTAGTGATCTGATTAACTTTTCACATGCTCTGGTTACTACATGTTCCGGAAAACCCGCGCACACCAACCGACCCACTTGTCTAAACACACTTTCCGTAATTCTATGATAGCATGACTTCTGGACAGCCGACCTCAAGCATGAAGTTGCAATGCCGTCCTTTACTACTTTGGAGTGGGCTGACGAGTATCTTAGCAGGCCTTTTTTGGAGCGTGGCCAAAATTGGCAACATAGATGACCAGGCGTCACGAAAAGTGCCAAATCAAGAAATCTTAATTTCTGCTGCGCCGGAACCTCATGCGTGAACTTAAGGCCCATACCTTCCTGCTTGAACAGTTCTAAAATCTCGTTCATTGTTATTGAGCAACGACTTTCATCTGTGAGCACTAGATAATCGTCTACGTAACGGAAGATCCTAATGTTCTC
Source organism: Rhipicephalus appendiculatus (assembly GCA_030522465.1). Lineage (NCBI taxonomy): Eukaryota > Metazoa > Arthropoda > Arachnida > Ixodida > Ixodidae > Rhipicephalus > Rhipicephalus appendiculatus. The sequence continues at coordinate 57,339 of JALIZH010021518.1, forward strand.
ACGTTTTAGTGTTATTGGTTTTGAAGATAAGCTGTACACACAGAAAGAAGGTATTTGCATGGGGTCTAGGATCGCCCCTATCCTTAGCAATGTTTTTCTAGGATGTGTAGATGAAGGTATTGAACGGAGTATAAAACGTGAGAACATTAGGATCTTCCGTTACGTAGACGATTATCTAGTGCTCACAGATGAAAGCCGTTGCTCAATAACAATGAACGAGATTTTAGAACTGTTCAAGCAGGAAGGTATGGGCCTCAAGTTCACGCATGAGGTTCCGGCGCAGCAGAAATTAAGATTTCTTGATTTGGCACTTTTCGTGACGCCTGGTCATCTATGTTGGGAATTTTGGCCACGCTCCAAAAAAGGCCTGCTAAGTTACTCGTCAGCCCACTCCAAAGTAGTAAAGGACGGCATTGCAACTTCATGCTTGAGGTCGGCTGTCCAGAAGTCATGCTATCATAGAATTACGGAAAGTGTGTTTAGACAAGTGGGTCGGTTGGTGTGCGCGGGTTTTCCGGAACATGTAGTAACCAGAGCATGTGAAAAGTTAATCAGATCACTAAAGTCTGAAGGAAACGGAGACAAGCAAAACAAAAACCTGGAAAGTAATAAGAAAACAGCTGTAGTACCCTATGTGCATAAACTGTCGCACGGGTTGAAGAACGTGGCAGGCCGATTTGATGTTAAAGTAGTTTTTTTCAGTGCCTAATCAGCTGGAACGAATATGCGCACGTGTCAGCAAGAAGGCAAAAGAAAGGAAGAAGAAGAAAATGCGGTGTTAACCACCGATCCTCAGCTACTGACTGCGCAACGGGGGTGGTGTACAACCTTCCCTTGTCTTGTAACGCTGTATACATAGGACAAACCGGAAGGTGCGTCAACGTTAGATTAAGGGAACATGAGACCAATTATCGCACCGATGGTCTATCACATATAGGCGCGCACTGCAAAGAGTGCGGGTGCGCTCGTCAATTTGAAAAAAACCACCATCATCGCCAGGAATAATAAACAGACAACTCGCGAGATAATAGAGGCTTTGCACATTCATAACAACAACTCATGTATCAGCGCTCCATCCATCGCCCTACAGCAAAAAGAAGTTTCGTATTTGAGTGGGTTAGCGTGATAACCCCTGCCTGTTTTTTTACTTTTGCATCGTTTGTGTGACCACGTGCATGTATATAAGTGTGAGTCGACGTGAATAAAGATTAGTTCAGAGTCTGGCGCCTGTCTTCCTGTATGCTTCGTTTGTGTCTCGTGTTCTTTTGCGCCGTTTTTAATCATGAACACATACCAACTCGCCCAACTGTCAGTATTGCTCTCCGCTCACTGTAGCACGTGTGGGTGTAGACCAAGATGCATTCAGATTGTATAATAATAATAATAATAATAATAATAATAATAATAATAATAATAATAATAATAATAATAATAATAATAATAATAATAATAATAATAATAATAATAATAATATCTGGGCTTCAACGTTCTGAAACCACAATATGATTATGAGAGACGCCGTAGTGGAGGGCTCCGGATATTCAGATTGTAGCATTGTCGCAAAGTGCGGAGATCGCACCGCACGCGAAATAATCGAGGCAGGAAATATTTTTTCTTTAAAGGATGATTGTGTAAGTACCCCCCCTTCGTCGCTCCCATTGATACAGAAAAGATGTACTTGGCTTTGTCCACGTGATGTGTTCCTGTAATATCATTGTGTTCCATGCATGGCTATTGCAATAGTGTGTAACTTTATAAAAGCTTAGACTTTCCAAAGAAATAAATTATCGGAAGTTCAGCGTTCTGTGTCCTCTCTTCTGTACCCTCATGTCGGTCGCGCTAAATTGCAATCATACTCAAGGAAAACTTTCCGCGCTTTCACCAGCTCTTCCAGAAAGTGAATACAGGAGTACCATATAGTGCGTCCGTCGAGCTCCTGTTTAGCGTATATAGGTGCGGAAGCATTCGCTAATAAGCGAGTCAAGCTGCCCCCCCTCACCCCTCAACCCAACTTTTTTTTTTCACGGCATACCTCTTTCCTTCTGACTCACCCAATCCGCCGCGGCGGCCTGTCATTGTCCCGCACGCCATCCACCGCTTTCGCGGTTGCCCTCTGCTCCTCCTTTGTTTGGATTGGAGGAGATGGTGCGAAGTATACACACAGACGCGTCAAGGAAATCAGTTTCAGTTTCAGTTTATTGGTTACATATGCATCAGTTGTATACAGATGAGAGTCCCAGAGTATAAATACTGAAAACGGGACCGTCAATTAAAGACTACACGCAAAAGTGAATTTAAAAAAAAATGGCAGAAGATTAGCAGGTGGTGAACAAGAGAGAACAGTTGAAACAGAAGATGAAAAAACAGGCAGATCCCACGCATTGTGGGAATCGATGTAATGCGAAGCAGCCAGCAAGGAGCAAATCATGCTGTACATAACATGCATGTCATGATATACATGTTAGGACCTGTCATTTATGTTCGTCGAACAGTCACGCCACGCAATACCAATTTTCGTGTATATCAAGCTAGCAAACTGGACGCAAGCGCACCATGATCGTGGCATGTAAGTTGGTTGGTTGGTTGGTTCCTTATTGTTTTGGCGCAACCCACCTCGGGGGGATAGGCCATGAAATCGGACGGTGTCTTGCTTAAGAAACTAATTCACATTACTGGAGGAAAAGGTTGAAAATGAATTGCATTACAGATTAGTATTATAAACTCTCAAGATTTAAAAAAAAAAGAAAAAGCGAGAAAAAAAAACCTATAGAGAAGCAAAAAAAAATATATATATACATATATAGTGATCTAACCTTAACAATTCCATTCTTTTAGAGTCTCGTAAATAATTAGATACAGCGTTGAAAACGCTCCTGTGGCTAAAACCAAAGGTGGTTGCACCAAATGAAAGAATCACCGGAAGAGTCAAATTCAAGGCTAACTTTCGTAGGGGTTCTTCAAGTAATCTTTTTCTTTGTGTTTTAAATCTTCGGCACGTCAAAAAGAAGTGCTCCAGAGATTCGCTCTCATTACAGTGAAAGCATAAAGGTGTCTGAGCCAGACCTGACCTATGAAGGTAAAAGTTCAGTGGGGGGGACTCGACAGCGTAGCCTTGTAATTAATATTTCCTCCTTTCTAGATGAACACCACCTGCTCTGCCAAGGAAACTTTAGCTGTGGGAACTCTGATAATGATAAAGGAGATTTATCGAAGTTATTGGCCGCAGTAAATTTTTCGAATCGTGCTGCTGTGACATACGCCGACGTGGGCAATACAGACAATACAGGGCCATCGTGGGATGATACTGCAAGTGCATCCGCACATTCATTAAGAGCTAAACCTCTATGGCCTGGTACCCACACTAATCGAACGAGCCGTACATGTCTGGGAGTTAGAGAATAGAATGTCTCTAAGGTACTCGATAAGTTAGGTGCGCTTAAGGCCAAACAGACAGAGAGGCAGTCTGTTAGAACGACCACCGATGATAGACACTGGGGCAATTTACGCAATGCTAGGACTATTGCCAGCAATTCAGCCTGGTAAATAGGTGTAAAGTCCGGCAACCGAATAGAACAATTCCAATCCAGAGAGACCGATACAAGTTCCCACACCGGCCTTCTCTTCACAAGCAGAAGCATCAGTCGCTATGACAGTGGTTGTTTCCAGATTGGCCAAATGATCCTCCAATATGCCATTTAGATATTGATATGGTATATTTTTAGCGTTGTTAGGGTATATATCATCAAATTCAATCCTAATTGTTTCAACAGTGCTGAGTATAAGTACTTCCCAGAGGTGAACTTTTAATGGGTCCAAAAGTCTCTGTGTATAAATGACTTGGGGGGCAATGGAATCTAGACCATTGGTGGTTAAAAAATGAGGCCTGCTGGTTAATGAAAACATACTGTGACCTCCTCTGTGGGGATGCATAGATTTTGAGAAATGTTCGTACTGTTAGAATATGAAATCTTTTTATAAGAGAAGGCAGGCGTGATTCTTCATATAGAATATTGATCGCAACAAATTTAGGTAGCCCCAGACATAACCGTAACGATTCACGTTCTAAGAGAAGCAGAGGTCGAACTTTATAAGCCGGAGCGCCAGAAAATAAAACGCAGCCGAATTCCAGTATCGGTCTAATGTACAGGCAATAAATCATGACGAGCACCTCTCTGCGCAAACCGGCACGTTTGTTGCTGAGCCTACGCAGCATGCCTACTGCGCGTGCTCCCTTAGCCGCCATGTTTTCTATATGGGGACTCCAGTTAAGTTTTTCGGTGTAGGTTACCCCTAAATACCTGACTGACTCGACCTGAGGTATGACGTCTTGTCGGTACAATAATGAAATTTGTACTGGGACATTTTGTGCGAAAACTACGATTGCGCTTTTATTAATATTGAGTGATAAGTTAATACCGTCCAGCCACGTTTCCAGACTATTCATATATGTCTGCAGAATTTGGTAAAGTGTGTGAATGTCTGCTGATGAAGCAAAAAATGCGATGTCATCAGCATACACATACGCCTGCACATCGTGCTGTTTGGGAATAGTACACAGAAGTACATTAAATAATAATGGAGATAACACTGACCCTTGCGGGAGACCTCTCGTTTGCCTATATTTTGAAGAGTTGACACCGGATTGCGAGCAATAAAACTCTCTATCACTTAAGAAAGCATAGACCCATGCCACAAAGTATTGTGCCAGTCCTAAGTTCTTAAGGGAATCTATCAGTTTCACATGCTCCACACTGTCATAGGCCTTCGTGATATCTAAAGTAACTAGAGCGGAGTATTGTTTCTGATATCGAGCAAGCTGTATTCTACTTTCTAGATCAACGTGCGCACACCAAATGGAGCAACCACGCCTGAATCCAATTTGACATGGGCTCAGTGTCATGTTTTCCGACATCCAGCGATCTACACGGCTATGTAAAATTCTTTCGACGAGTTTTACTAGATTCGATGTGAGTGCTATAGGCCTGATATTATCTAAGGTAAACCCAGCGCCTTGTTTTTTTAACAATGGTATCACTTTCGCAACTCTCCAATCAGGTGGGATCCAAGATTTTCTAATTGAGTGATTCACAATTTCGAGTAGGCCAAGGGGGGTAAATTTTATGTACTGTTTTTATTACCGACGTCGTCATACCATCAGGACCTGGAGCGGAATTAGGCAGCGTTCTTACGACATCTGCTAGCTCTGCAGCTGTGACCTCCTCAAAATCTTCACCCCTATGAGGGGACTGGGGCTGGTACAAGAGAACAGTCGTACAGCGACTTCCTAGGCCCTGAGCTATCTCTTCGAGAAAAGTCTTCAGTTCAGTCGGTGTTGATACCACTGATTCTAGGTTTCTCAGTACCGGAAGAACTTTCTTAGTTCTCAGAAAGCGAAATAGTGCTTTTCTGTTATCCTTCTTTGAAAGAAACTCAGATCGTTCGCTGTCGAATTTGTCCTTCGCATTGGCAACGGTTCTCTTAAAAATAGCAGCCGCATACTTGTAGTCACTCCAGTTGCGAGGGCACTGGTTGAAAAGTAATTTTTTAGATGTGAAGCATCTTATGGCGAAGCTTAATCCGGTGGTGGTGGTGTGCCACGTGCCCACCCTTACTGCGCATGCGCAAACCCTTTAAAAAAATAAAAATAAAAAACTCCTCTCCGCCTCTCTCTCCTCTAGGCATCCCTCCCCGCGGCAAGCACACCCTCACTGCGCATGCGCCTCCCCTCCTCTCTCCCCTCTTACACTCCCCCCCCTCTCTCCTCTAGGCATCCCTGCCCGCGGCGTCTACACTCACACTGCGCATGCGCGTCCCCCCCCTCTCTCTCCTACGCTCCCCCCCCTCTCTCCTCTACGCATCCCTGCCCAGGGCCTTCACACTCCCACTGCGCATGCGTGTCACCTACTCTCTCTCCTCTCCTACGCTCCCCCCTCTCTCGCCTCGCGACGCCGACGCAGGCAGCGTCTGCTAGCGAGTTTCTTGGTTGAAAAAACCGACTGCTCGCGCTGTACAACCGTTCACTGGCCACCCCGTATATATGGCAATGGATCTTGACCTCCAAGGTGGTGCCGGTGGGAGATTTCTCCTGTGCGTTGTTGAACAATAAAAATTCGCAGCGTGCGCGTTAACTAAAAGCGGAGTGCGGGTCTCTGTGTCCAGTCGGAGTCTTCTGTCTCTTATTGCCCATTAGCAGCGATTGGCATGTTCCAGTAGGAAACACTGCTCCATCACTGCCTGCTTTGCGCCTCCCCAGTTTTCTCTCCTGCGCAACGCTGCGATGAGCGCCAGCGTCAACGCCGCCGCCAGTGTAAGCGTTAGCGCCCGCTTCTTCACATCTACACATGGTTCCCTTTAGCGGGAGATGGTGTAATTTTTTCTATGCAGCTTTTCTTAACCTATACACCCGCGAACAGTCAGGATTCCACCAAGGGTTGGTAGAAGCGCTTTTGGATCTTTGTATGGTGAATTTGGAATTGTTCAACGAATCTTTTATGATGTCGCTTAATCTGATGGCATCCGGTTTGCCATCAACTATTCGGTGAGATAAAGCCCTTCGTAATACTGTCGCGAATGTGCTGAAGTTTATATGCGTATCCGATGGTCTAATCATGAAAGTTACTGGACATACCACCTCAAACAGTATAGGCATATGGTCACTACTTGTGCCAGAATTAATAGCATACCATGTTGAGATGGACAGGTTAACACTAGTAAAAGTCAGATCAAGCACAGAATAAGACTTATTACACATAAAGGTGGGAGTTCTGGAGTTGATACATACAACGTTATTCTTATTAGCCCACTCCCACAGATCCTTCCCATTCAAATCAGTTCTATAACCCCACGAAATATGATGAGAATTGAAGTCCCCCACTAATATAATATCTTTTAGGCAATGTGAAACTGCAGTATCTAGAACGGCAGAATTTTGTACACCCGCTGGAAAATAGGCATTAATTAAAGAAAATGGTTGGTATCCCGGAATGGTAACGTCTAACGCTAGAATTTCGCTTTCTGAAGTCATTGACCGATATGTAATTTTAGCTCGATGAGCGATTTTAGAGGATATAAATATTGCCAAACCGCCACCTCGAGAGGGACGGTCTAAACGAAATGAGCGGTAATTTTTAATTTTAAAGCACTTTTCGTCTGCAAGCCAAGTTTCTTGTAAAACAATAACATCGGGGGGAATATTGATCGCAAAGATAGAATAAATCGGTAGCTGCTGAAAAAATAGAACGGCAATTCCACTGTAATACTTTTAAACTGCCTATTTTGGTGAATTACCAGCAGTACTCACTGCTTTCTCCAAGATACTATCTTTTAAAAAATCCTTTTTTGATGAGTTTTCCTTCTGGTATTTCTTACTCTTTGATTTGGGGTTCACTGAGGAACCTTGTGCTTCAGGGGAAGCACGTCGTTTCATTTTTCTAGAGTCATATTCCATTTGCTCCGGTTGCGAGTCTTGGGAACCGGAGTCCGAGCTCCAATCTAACTCCTGTTCAGTAGGTACAATTATTTTGCGGCCTGTGTTCGGCACGTCTGGCTTTGGTTTCGAAGGGCCTGGTTCAGATGAGACCTCAGTTATCTCAACTGGTGAAGGTAGTGAAGGGGTCACAGCGTGTCGATTGCCACCCTGCAAGATTTGTTTCAATTGGGTATTCACAACTTGTGCCAATGATTCCGTTAGGCTCACAAATAGAGTTTCCATCAGTTTCGTCATCGACCTTTCCACCGTTGATGCTATTATCTCTGGCAGCGACGAATCTAGCACCTGATTGGCCCGGCTGGCAGCGGTGGCATAGCCACGTGAGCGCTCTGCAAGAACCAATCGGGCCTCACGTCGGGAGCATCGTTTCTGCTCAATGATGTCTAGAAGTTGCAACTCTTGTGTCCTCACAGGGCAACATTCATGATCAGCTGTGTGAGATCCACTACATAAACAACATCTCACTTCTTGCGATGAACATTCATTAGAGTTATGTTGCTCGGTACATGTACGGCATCTCACATCCGATTTACATCCCTTGACGGTATGTCCGTACCTCCAGCATTTTCTACACTGAAGTGGGCGAGGGGATAACGCTTCAACACGATAAATCAGAGGCCGCGCCTTAATTTCTGTCGGTCGAGTCGTGCCTGCAAAAGTCACGATCACTGACTCTGTGGGGACCTTCTTGTTCTCAATGTTGCGCGTGGCGTTGTACATGACATGCATGTCATGATTTTCATGTTAGCACCTTCCACTTATGTTCGTTATACAGTCACGTCATGGTATACCAATTTCGGTGTATATCTAGCTATCGAAACGGCCGCGAGCGCGCCATGAGCGTGGCATGCAAGTCATGCCGTCCATAACATGTCATGATGTTTATATTACCACTTGTCAATGATGTTTTACAGCGAAAGCTGTTATGAGATCACAACAAGGGTCGTTCCTGCGCCGTAGATGTCCGCCGCCGCTGCCGCCGGTGTCCGTAACCAATATCGCACGAAATAAGAAAAAAGCTAAATAAATAAACACCTCTGACATAATAGGAATCGAACCCGAGTCTTCTGCGTGGCCGCCCAGCACTCTACCACTGAGCTACGCCACTGCTTGAAACTGCGGCGCAAACTGACCCTATGCAGGCTTCATGTCGGGTAAGGAATCGCGTTAACGTGTGTTGTAAAGCGTTTTAGAACAGTAAAGTAAGAACCAGGCGTCACACAATGCGAATTGCGTAACGAGTGGGGCGTTCAATGCTCCAACCCATTACAAAAGCCTCAGGCAAAATTCTTCATCGTCGTCAGCCACAGCATCAACAAAGTGCACATATTGCGTTACAAGAGTTTAGCGGGTACCGCGCTTTTCTGAAGAATGACGAATAATGGCATAGTAGACGCTTCCCCACTACACAAAAATTATGATTTATGGCGTAGTGGGTACCATGCAAGTGCGCTGGTAGTAGTTGCCCCAAGAATGTTTTAAAAAGGCTCTAAAAAGGCCGCTCTCCCAAGCTTTCGCTGTAGCTGTGCTGCGCGTTCCGCGCAGGCCTGGCGGTTTCTTTCATACAGAAACCTCGTGCAATACTGAACTTGACGTCTAACCAGCACCTCATGGGCCTGGGGATGGTAAACACCTTCGCAGAGCTTCGGGAGGCACACTTTGGAAGTCAATACACAAGACTATCAAAGACTACGTTGGGTCGCCGTCTATTAGCCCGACTACACATCCACCACCCAACAACAGTGACGGAAGAGCGCGTACGCGTCCCAGAAGTCTCGAGATACACCCTGCACGTGCGCCCTCTTCCGGCCAACATGACACGTGACGACCACAGTGGCAGGCGCCTTGCGCGGGTGGAGGCACTGGCCCGCCACTATATGGGAACAAACATGGTATCTTTTACGTGGACGCCTCCGGCCCTCACCATGCGGGATGGTACACGGCTGCAGTCGTCCATCAAAACGTCACGGTGAATGGCCTCACATTCCGCGCACAAAATATAGGAAATGCGGAAGAAGTCGCCATCGCGCTAGCTGCCGCGGACCAGGACTCGCGCGTTATCATTACCGACTCGAGAGGGGCCTGCAGGAATATTGAAGAGGGGTACGTCCCTTACCTGGCGTATCGTATATTACAAAATAGCAATTACGTCGGGGCCCCCGCGTCCCGTATGATCATATGGGCTCCAGCTCATATGGGCCTCGAAGGCAATGAAACGGCAGATGCCGCTGCCCGCGCGCTCACTCTCCGGGCAACGCCTTCAGACCCTTCCGAAATGGATCCCGAACCTAATCCGGCCTTAACGTTTTGAGAAATTACTGAATTCTACCGATTCAGCCACAATTTTTCCTAAACCCTGTAAGGGTCTTACAAAGACAGAGGAACGTACACTCCTCCGCGTTTACACCAAAACACTGCTGTGCCCGGCAGTTTTAAAACACTTCGATCCGGCCTGTACAGGCAAGTGCCCACACTGTGCGGAAACGTCTTCGGACATTTTCCACATGGTGTGGGTATGCCAATCAACCCCGAACCTCGCCCCAAACATAACCCCACCCGGGAGGACTAGGAGGCAGTCCTGCTCGGCTGTTCCGACCCGACGAGCCAGAAGGCCCTGGTCGACCGAGCCCGAGTCGCGGCGGTCGCCAATGGGCTCCTGTAATGAGGAGCCCACCTAGTGGTTGTGAGGGGTGGCTTCCTCCGGGCCACCTCAAACTTCCTCCCCATTGCACCTGAAATAAAGTTTTTCAAGCAAGCAAGCAAGGATATCAAGCAAGCGAAACGGCCGTGAGCGCACCATGAGCGCGGCATGTAAATTATGTTGTACATGACATGGATTTCATGATGCTCATTTTTTTTGAAGTTTGAAGTTTATTTCATTATTTTTTATGGTACATGTATTTACACTTTTAGGGACCCAACAAAATTGTTAAAGGTTCCCTAACGGCATTATAACATCAAAAACTCTAAACGGCAACAGCATGAGAAGGGAATATTTAGTTATCAAAAACACAAGAAAACATAGATATCGAGACAGAATATGGTTTCATAGACAATGGTCACCGTTACTAAAAAATAAAAACATGACTGATATGATAACGCGATGTAATTAAAGCAACATGAGCTCATTGTGTAATACGTATACGTGCCAATATGAACATATCTGAAAATAATGACTACAAATGACTATTGCAGTATAAATTGATATGAAGTGATTTTTTTTAGTTGTGCTATGAAAGAATGAAGAGACGGGGCTGTCTTTAGATTAGTAGTACTAGTAAGGCTATTCCAAATTGTACTTCCTCTAATTTCCAAAGTTTGACGGCCGGAATTAGTATATATTTTAGGTAGTAAAAGTCTGTAGCGTGAAAAACACTCGTTAACTGGGGGTGACAGACGAAGGGACACTAAGGTGAGATTACCGTGAAATATTCTGTATATTATAGAAGCAATATTGTAAATATCTAGATTGTGGACACTTAACACATTAGTATTTTGGAACAAGTCCTCGCCTCTGATATGAATATCATTAGGCATTATTATGCGAAGAGCTCTTTTCTGGATAATTTGGACGGATTTAAGGTGACATTGGTACGTGCAACCCCCATATAGCAATGCAGTAGTTTATGTGTGAATGAATCAATGCATAATAAAGATTAATTAGTATTTCTCTTGAAAAAAAGTGTCTACATTTACAAAGAACATGCAATCCGTATAAGGCTTTCTGTACAACGTTTCGTGCGTGTAAATGAAATTTTAGGTGGGAATCTATGACAACTCCCAGGAATTTTGTGTGATTCGCATGCTGTATAAAACAGTTGTTATAGATTATGTCATTATGGACTAAGATTTCCCGTCTTTCAGAGTGAAAAAGTATGAATACAGTCTTTGTAGGATTGTGTGTGACGGCATTAGTTGTAGAGTTGTGCGATCTGTCATTTATGTTTGTCATGCAGACATGTCCAGCAATGCCACATTTAGTGCATATCAAGAAAGTGAACTGGCCGCGAGCGTGCCATGAGCGTGGCATGCAAGTCATGTTGCACATGAAATATCATAATTCCCATATTACCACTTGTCATTTATGTTCGTCATACAGTCACGTCACGCAATACCAAGTTTCGTGTATATCAAGCTAGTGACACGGCGGCGAGCGTGCGATGAGTGTGGGATGCAAGTCATATTGCCACGCGCGTTTAGTATTATACTTGTCCTGTATTCGGTTTACGCCCACAAAGACTGTAAGCAATGCTCAGCGCAAACCGCGCCTCATTTTTCTAGAAGCTTCGCGTTTATTGTAGATCGTTGTGTTAAGATTGCGCGCAAGACGCGAACACGCGAGCTTATTCCAGAGCTTTCGCGACAACCAGCGATAAGACGGGAATATTCGATGACACGTGTATAAATGCCGACGCGCTTCACCGCTTGTCAGTTGATCGACGGCCGACGCTCTGTTCGCCGCTATCAGTGCATACCGTGTGTATTGCTGTATTCTTACTTTCCGTTTCTCGGCCACAAGTTCAGCCCAAATAAACAGTTTCATCTTGGACACGTCGCCTGCTGCCTTCGTCGACGTCACGACCACGTGACATCTGGTGGAGGTGCTGCTTCGTTCATGTACCGGATGCCCCCCGTCAAGCCGTGAATCCAGCCCAAGTCGCAAAGAACACATCGACGACAACCCCGAGCAGCGAGCAAGCCGCCGGCAACAACGTCTACCGCCAGAATACGGGCCACTACCTGACAAGACCCGGCAAACCAAGATCCTGACCTCGACCACGGCGACACTGACAACCCCTGTGCCACCTGCACCGATTGTGCTCCGGCAACCCAAGGAGCCACCAACTTTCCGCGGTTCGTCACTCGAAGACCCGGAAACCTGGCTTGAGACATACGAGCGTGTCGCCGCCTTTAACAACTGGAGCACCGAGGACAAGCTGCGACACGTTTACTTCTACCTGGAAGACTCGGCAAGAACCTGGTATGAAAACCGAGAATCATCCCTTCAAACCTGGGATAATTTCCGCAGCGCATTCCTGCAGACGTTCACGAGCGTCGTTCGCAAGGAAAGGGCTGCTTTGCTAGAGACCCGGGTTCAGCTACCAAATGAAAGCGTCACCATCTTCACGGAAGAGATGACTCGACTATTCCGCCTCGCCGACGCTGCCATGGCCGAAGACAAAAAACTTCGCCTGCTCATGCGGGGCGTTAAACAAGAACTATTCGCAGGACTTGTCCGCAACCCGCCCACGACGGTCGCCGAATTCCTCACCGAAGCTACAACTATAGAAAAGGCGCTTGAGATGAGGACAAGGCAGTACAACCGCCGCTCACCGACAATGGAGTACGCCGAAGTTCAAGCCCACAGCACCGACGACCTGCGCGAGACCATCCGAGCAGTCGTGCGTGGATAGCTGCGTAAGATGTTTCCGGAATCGCAGCCTCAAGTAAACTCGATCGCAGACATCGTCCGAGCAGAAATCCAACAATCGATGGGCATTCACGAGTCAGCGCAGCCGCAGCCGCAGGCTATGAGCTACGCTGCTGCTGTCCGCCGTCCTGTTCCTCCTCCCCGCCCTCGTCAAGACACCCCTCCGCCACATTTCCGTCGCCAGGCACCACCTTCGCCGCAACCACAGACACCATACCGCCCACCAGCCGGCCACCGATGCACGCCGAGGAAGACCGACATTTGGCGCGCCCCTGACCACCGCCCACTCTGCTGCCACGGCGGAGAAGCTGGCCACACCTACCGCCGCTGCCAGTACCGCCAGATGGGACTTCGAGGTTTCGGAATCGACGCACCGCGTCCACAGCGGGGGGGAACGGCCACGCGACATTGCTGACTACCTTGCAGGAGCGCAGTGGACACCCAGACGACCTTCCCGATCGCCTTCGCCAGGCCGCTACATCTCACCGCATCGCAGTCAGTATGCCGGCCCTGCTCGGGACCGATCTCCGAGCCCTTACCCGGAAAACTAAGGGCAGCAACCGATGGAGGTGCGGTTGCTGAACGACGAAATGCCGAACATCCTCCGCCGACTACGCCGACGCCTCAGCGAAGTCTTAAGAGCGCGCGGCAAGCCGAACGGAGCCTGGATGACGAAACTTCACGACCGGAAGAACAGACGACGCAACGCCGAAGCAGTGGAACAAACCATCGTAGCCGCGACCCGACGCCTCGACCCAACCGCAACGCCAGGCGACGAACTAGCGACCTCGACGTTCTCATCGACGGGCCACAGCGTCACAGCTCTCGTCGATACCGGGGCCGACTATTCCGTCGTCAGTGGGCCGTTCGCCGCGAAGTTGAGGAAAGTTAAGACTGCGTGGGAAGGAGCCGAAATTCGGACCGCTGGAGGCCATTTAATAACACCCGCTGGGGTCTGTACAGCAAGAGTCACTATCAATAATCGGACTTACCCTGCGAGCTTTGTAATCCTACAGCACTGCTCCAGGGACGTAATACTTGGGATGGACTTCCTAAGTAAACACGGCGCCGTCATCGACCTAAGGTCTGAGTCGATAACACTAACCTAAGAAAAAGCGCTGCCTACCGAGACGACGCCAGGTAGCCATGCATTGAACGTGATAGAAGAGCACGTCACCGTTCCGACTCTCTCCAGCGTCATCATTTCCGTCGGTACCGAAAAACCCGCAGACTTCGAAGGCGTCATCGAGGGTGATCAGCACCTGCTTTTAAACCGTCAGATTTGCGTCGCACGAAGCATCGCCGAGTTGCGTGAAGGGAAAGCAACAGTGATGCTTACGAACTTCAGCAACGATTACAAGCACGTGAGCAAAGGCACGACGGTCGCCTACATCGAAGACATTGTGGAAAACAGCGACGCCCTCGCCCTCGCCGAGTTTACCGAACATGCTACGACGAACCAAGCTCATCAACTAACTTTCGACGTCAATCCGAGCCTTCCGACGCATAAACAAGAACAGCTCAAAACCCTGCTCCTGCAATACAAGGATTGCTTTTCGTCGTCGTCCAGAGTTCGACAGACACCAGTGGCACAACACCGCATCATAACAGAGGAAAGTTCCAGGCCACTACGTCAGAGCCCGTACAGAGTTTCAACGAGGGAACGCGAGGCAATAAAGAAACAAGTCAACGAAATGCTACGCGAAGACATCATACAGCCTTCAAAGAGTCTGTGGGCGTCACCCGTGGTGTTAGTGAAGAAAAAGGACGGAACCCTACGCTTCTGCGTCGATTATCCCCGCCTGAAGAAAATAACGAAGAAGGACGTGTACCCTCTCCCACGGATAGACGACACCCTCGATCGGCTCCACAACGCGAGGTACTTTTCGTCGATGGACCTCAAGACCGGCTATTGGCAAATTGAAGTCGACGAGAGAGACCGAGAAAAGACCGCGTTTATAACACCAGACGGCCTCTTCGAGTTCAAGGTCATGCCCTTTGGTCTTTGCTCGGCGCCTGCGACTTTCCAACGGGTTATGGATACAGTACTGGCAGGATTGAAGTGGCAGACTTGCCTGGTGTACCTGGACGACGTCATTGTGTTTGCTTCAAACTTTGACGAACACCTCCGGCGACTTGACGCAGTACTTCAAGCAATCAAGACCTCCGGCCTCACTTTGAAGCCTGAAAAGTGCCGCTTCGCATACGAGGAGCTCTTGTTCTTGTGTCACGTGATCAGCAAGTCCGGAGTACGCCCCGATCCTCAAAAGACAGCCGCCATCGCTACATTCCCGCCACCTGCCGACAAGAAGGCCGTCCGTCGATTTCTCGGCCTGTGCGCCTATTACAGGCGGTTCGTCAAAAATTTTGCCCGCATCGCCGAGCCACTCACTAACCTTACCAGAACCGACGTCGAGTTCAAGTGGGAAACACCGCAAGAGGAAGCATTTCAAGAACTAAAACGACGCCTGCAAATGCCTCCGTTACTTGCGCATTTCGACGAACACGGCGAAACAGAAGTGCACACAGACGCAAGCAGCGTGGGACTCGGCGCCGTCCTTGTGCAGAAGACGGACGGATTGGAAAGGGTTATCAGTTATGCTAGCCGGTCGCTATCCAAGGCAGAGGCCAACTATTCAACAACAGAAAAAGAGTGCCTCGCCATCATCTGGGCTACGTCGAAGTTTCCGCCCCTACCTCTACGGCAGGCCCTTCAAAGTTGTGAGCGACCACCACGCCTTGTGTTGGCTAGCTAACTTGAAAGACCCTTCAGGTCGTCTCGCAAGATGGAGTCTCAGACTTCAAGAATTCGACGTTACCGTCGTTTACAAGTCCGGACGTAAGCATTCTGACGCCGACTGCTTGTCTCGCGCCCCCCGTCGACCCACCGCCACAGGACGACCTTAATGATGACTGCTTCTTGGGAACCATAAGCGCCGATGACTTCGCTGAACGACAACGAGCCGATCCGGAACTCAAGGGCCTTATAGAATACCTCGAGGGCAAGGCCACCATGGACTCCAAAGGTATTCAGACGAGGACTGGAGTCGTTTTTCTTGCGCAACGGCATTCTCCTAAAGAAAAACTTCTCGCCACTCCGGGCCGACTCCCTCCTCGTAGTACCTTCAGCGTTACGTCCCGAAGTTCTGGACGCTCTGCATGACGACCCGACGGCTGGACACCTTGGATTTTCCCGTACGCTCGCGAGGATACAAGAAAAGTACTACTGGCCTCGCCTCACTGCCGACGTCACCCACTACGTGAAGACCTGCCGAGATTGTCAACGACGGAAGACACCACAGACTAGGCCAGCCGGACTTCTGCAACCCATCGAGCCACCTCGCCGACCGTTCCAGCAAATCGGCATGGGCTTACTGGGGCCGTTCCCGACGTCGAATTCCGGAAACAAATGGATCGTCGTAGCAACGGACTACCTCACCCGCTACGCCGAGACAAGGGCGCTGCCCAAGGGCAGTGCAGCCGAGGTAGCAAAGTTCTTCGTCGAGAACATCGTACTGCGTCATGGCGCCCCAGAGGTCCTCATTACCGACAGAGGTACGGCCTTTACAGCGGACCTAACGCAGGCGATCCTGAGGTACAGCCAAACAAGTCACCGCCGGACCACCGCCTACCACCCGCAGACCAATGGCCTCCCCGAGCGTCTAAATAAGACCATCGCTGATATGCTGGCCATGTACGTCGACGTCGAGCACAAGACGTGGGATGCCATCCTTCCGTATGTAACCTTTGCATACAACACGGCGGTACAAGAAACGACGCAGATGACGCCGTATGGATTGGTCTACGGAAGGACCCCGGCAACGACGCTCGACGCCATGTTGCCCAATGTCTGCGACGAGGAAAACGTCGACGTCACCGTGTACCTTCAGCGCGCCGAAGAAGCCAGACAACTCGCCCGTCTGCGCATCCAGAGCCAGCAAAAGACCGACAGCCGTCGCTACAACCTTCGAAGACGCCACATGGAATACCAACCCGGTGACCGTGTATGGGTCTGGACGCCAGTTCGCCGACGGGGACTTAGCGAGAAGCTCCTTCGACGATACTTCGGACCCTACAGGGTACTTCGACGTCTCGGCGCACTCGACTACGAGGTTGTCCCTGACGGCATTACGAACTCTCAGCGGCGCCGTGCGCGACCTGAAGTCGCCATGTCGTGCGCCTCAAGCCGTATTACGCGCGTTAGTGAACCTGAAGACTATAATTTTTGCTTTATTATTGTACTTTCGTGCTTGTGCTTATTGTTTATTGTACTTTCTTGCTTTATTATTGTTATTTATTGTTGCATGAATCCCCCCCCCCCCCCTCTGTTCTGTTTTAAGCATCGGGACGATGCTTTTTCAGAGGGGGGGGCATTGCCACGCGCGTTTAGTATTATACTTGTGCTGTATTCGGTTTACGCCCACAAAGACTGTAAGCAATGCTCAGCGCAAACCGCGCCTCATTTTTCTAGAAGCTTCGCGTTTATTGTAGATCGTTGTGTTAAGATTGCGCGCAAGACGCGAACACGCGAGCTTATTCCAGAGCTTTCGCGACAACCAGCGATAAGACGGGAATATTCGATGACACGTGTATAAATGCCGACGCGCTTCACCGCTTGTCAGTTGATCGACGGCCGACGCTCTGTTCGCCGCTATCAGTGCATACCGTGTGTATTGCTGTATTCTTACTTTCCGTTTCTCGGCCACAAGTTCGGCCCAAATAAACAGTTTCATCTTGGACACGTCGCCTGCTGCCTTCGTCGACGTCACGACCACGTGACAATATGTTGCACATGACATGTCACGATTTCCATTTTGCGATCTGTCGTTTATGTTCGTCATATAGTCACGTCACGCAATACCATATTTGCTGGATATCAAGCTAGCGAAACGGCCGTGAGCGTGCATGAGCGTGGCATGCAAGTCATGTTGCACATGACGTGTCATGATTTCCATATTACCACCTGCCACTTATGTTTGCCATACAGTCACATCACGGAATACCAAATTTAGTGCATATCAAGCTAGCGAAACGGCCGCAAGCGTGCCATGAGCGTGGCATGCAAGTCATGTGGCACATGACATATCATTGCAAATGAGTTCTGCGGAATATTCCCTTTCATGACATATCATGATTTTCATATTACCACCTGCCACTTTTGTTCGTCATACAGTCACGTCACGCAATACCAGATTGGGTGTATATCAAGCAAGCGAGACGGCCGTCAGCGCACCATGAGCGCGGCATGTAAATCATGTTGTACATGACATGCACATCATGATTTTCATATTACCACCTGTAATTTATGGTGGTCATGCAGAAATGTCCAATCGTACCAATTTTTGGATATATCAAGTTAACGAAACGGCCGCTAGAGCACCACGGTCATGGCATGTAAACCATGCTGCTCATGACAAGTAAGTCATGATTTTCATGATGTGGCCAGTCATTTGTGTTCATCATACAGTCATGTTATGCCATACCAATTTTGGTATATAACCCATCAACGATACGGTCTCGAGAGCACTAAGTCGTAGGCGGCTAGATAGATAGATAGATAGATAGATAGATAGATAGATAGATAGATAGATAGATAGATAGATAGATAGATAGATAGATAGATAGATAGATAGATAGATAGATAGATAGATAGATAGATAGATACGCGCCAAGTCGGCGAAGTTCGCTAAGAAATGCTTCGCATTTAAATAATAGGAAACCAATATCATAGAATGCAAAATGCTAAATACAACATGGAACTCAGTTGCAGCCTTGAAAAAGACAAGTCCACCTGTTGAAACGTCGGCTCCAGCACACACACACGGGCCCTGTTTACGAATTTCTCGGCACAAAAGAAGACACACAAAACAGACAAAGCGCAATATCTGTTTTGTCATAGTTGAGCAAGTGCAGGAAATGCTGGTCGCTAACGTAATTAGACCATCTTCTAGCCCCTGGATTGCACCCGTCGTCCTTGACCGGAAGAAGAATGGGAGCGTCGAGTTTTGTGCCAATTATTGGAAGTTAACAAGCACACCATCCCTGATTCACAACCACTTCCCCGAATCGACGACACCATTGAAAATGCACTGCTACTGTTAGGCAAAGAGTGAAAACCTAGATTCTTTTCATCATCTCATGCTCGTGCGAAGTACTGGCAAATTAACGTTGCTGAGGGAGACCAGTGCAAAACAGCGTTTCGGATACCCTCCAGCCTCGACGAGTGCAACCGCCTACCTTTCCGGCAACGAACAGCGCCAAGTAGTGCATATCAGCGGGCCATGAATGTCGCACTCGGCACATGGAAAGACTGCGTTTGCTGTGAATCTGCACCACATGTTGGTCGTAGGCACATCAGAGGAAGAACATGTTAACTCGGATGAAGTCTTCCGAAGACAATTCGGAGCTGCTTTCCGGCAAAACTGAGAAAAATGTCAATTTCTTTTGCCCAAGATTTTGAATTTGGGTCACATATTTTCTGCAAGCGGCGTTAAAAGCTTTGCGTGACACAGTAGCAGTGATAGCATACTTCCCCACCCCAATGTATTTTTAAACACCTGCAGGCATTTTCAGGTCTCGCATCGTACCTGCGCAAGTTTGCTCCCATTTTCGCATCGACGGAACCTTCCCTAACGACCTTTTCTGTTTATTTAATTATTTACTTATTTATATGTAGTGCTTACCTCCGTTACTTTTTTATTGTTTATTTTTTTACATTTTTCTGTTTATATTTTGACCAGAGGTGATAGGGCGGCAGGTGCGTGCCGATGTTCTGCGGCACACACCTGCCAGGGGCTTTCTGTTGAGTAAGAGACCGACTTCACCAGACGATCTGCGCATGCACGAGTTTCCGGCGACGGCACTGCCGACATCTTAGTTTTAATACACTTGAGCGCTGTTTGCGGCGTGTTTCAGGTATGTCGGCGTTTTGCACGAATCCTCGGCACATGAAAAAATTGAAGGACACTTTGCACATTCCAAAGTGTGTTCGGCTAAAGGTTGTGGCCATTCGACTGACTATGCCATGTCTTTTTTTTCTTTTACACTGTCAGTGGGACGGCATACAAACGGTATGTGTGCGTGTTTTCTTTTTTTAATTTTTTTACCGCGAATCGCAGCGAGACGCGAGACTAATCTGCCTCCTTTCGCATGCGTTCGTATTTTCTCGCGCTTTGCGCATCGTGCAAACGCCATCCGTGTTCCAGCGCTTAAATTGACGGACACTTCATAAATTCCAGTGTGTTCCGCGAACGCCTGCGTCCATTGAGACGGGGTCGGTCAGAATGGAACGCGATGCGCGCGTCTCCATCCTTGCATGATTGTAAACGCTGGGCAGAGCGACGCTACGCAAGCAAAGCGCGAGCGCTGTACAGTTCGACGCGACCGGCGTCCGTTTGCGCACCCCGGCGGCCACCTGGCACCGTGCCAGGGCTCGCATGGACGGACGGACAGATGGACGGGCGGGCGGACAGACACGTACGGACGGACAGACACGGACGGACGTGCGGACACGGATGGATGGAGACGGACGGACGGACGGACAGAGGGGCACATGGACAGACAGACGGACACGGACGAACGGACGGACGGACCGACAGATGGACGGACGGACACGGACCGACGGATGGACGGACACGGGTGGATGGACGGACGGACGGACAGAAACGGGCGGACGGAAAGGCGGACGGACACGAATGGACGGACGGACAGACACGGATGGACGGACGGACGGACGGACGGACGGATGGACGCCGGAGGGACGTGAGCATGAGACATTAAAGGCTTTCGCCTTAAAAAATTGAACGCGTTGGAAAACTATGGCCGGACCGCCAGTGCCGCGTTTTTTTAAAGACGATTTTCTTCCTTGGGATACTTCAACGCAGACATTTTGGTCTGCCTGTCTGTCTTTCTCTGTGTCTGTCTGTCACACGATTTAGCTACCCGGCCAAAGTTTAAGCGCTTGCTGAACGCCCAGCCATCTTGAACTGGTGTCTGCGTTCATAATTGTGAACATTGTCGATCAATAAGCAAATACTACGCATATCTCAGGCGCAACATCAATACGTATGTATTAGGTGGTGTGTTCCTTTACTAGAAAATACATAGATACGTAATTCTAAAGACCCTAGTGTCTCTTAGTCTGCGCTAAAAAAAATGCCCCCACCTCCCCGAAGGGGAATCGTGAGGAAATGCGAATGCATTCCGCGCGCGCTTCACTCCATTTATATATGGTGGTTGTGATTCGAAGAAGGAAAAGGCGCCTTATTTCTGCAGCCCGGTCGGGAGCACGGCGCAGCGCCTGGTTTTTTTTTTTTTTTTTGCTTTTGTTCCGTTTTTTTCTTCTTTTTTTTATTTATTTTTTTATTCTTTTTGTTCTTTCTTCCTTTTTTTTCTTATTTTAATTTTTTAAAATTGTTTTCATATATAGCTCCGCCGAGCGCCCGCGATGCGAGCGCCCTCACGCACTTGAAATGCATTCGCATTTAAAACTGGAGATGCGAAAGCACGCAGCGATGGAGCGGTGTTTCCTACTGGAACATGCCAATCGCTGCTAATGGGCAATGAGAGACAGAAGACTCCGCCTGGACACAGAGACCCGCAGTCGGCTTTTAGTTAACGCGCACGCTGCGAATTTTTATTGTTCAACAACGCACAGGAGAAATCTCCCACCGGCACCACCTTGGAGGTCAAGATCCATTGCCATATATACTGGGTGGCCAGTGCGCGGTTGTGCAGCGCGAGCAGTCGGTTTTTTCAACGAAGAAACTCGCTAGCAGACGCTGCCTGTGTCGGCGTCGCGAGGCGAGAGAGGGGGGGAGCGTAGGAGAGGAGAGAGAGGTGGGACGCGCATGCGCAGTGGGAGTGTGGACGGCGCGGGCAGGGGATGCCTAGAGGAGAGAGGGGGGAGCGTAGCAGGGGGAGAGAGAGGGGGGACGCGCATGCGCAGTGGGAGCGCGGGGAGGGATGCCTAGAGGAGAGAGAGGGGGAGCGTAGGAGGGGAGAGAGGAGGGGAGGCGCATGCGCAGTGAGGGTGTGGTTGCCGCGGGGAGGGGATGCCTAGAGGAGAGAGGGAGAGAGGAGGTTTTTTATTTATATTTTTAAAGGGCTTGCGCATGCGCAGTATGGGTGGTCACGCCGCCCACCACCACCACCGGATTAAGCTTCGCCATAAGATGCTTCACATCTAACACCTGCCGGCGCTTACCTCCTCAACCTATCCTCCTCCTCCTCCTCCGCGGACAACGCTGGACAACGCCGGACAACGCCGGACAACGCCGGATGCCTGACATAGCCCGACTATGAAATGCATTCGCATTTAAAATGCGACGCTATGCACGAAGTGCGCCGCTATGCACGAAAAAGCCCTCTGCCTACGATATGGTGCTGCCGCTGGCAGTGGCCCTGGGTTCTGCAGAAGCTCATGTTTCCCGACACCACTGCCAGATGGCGTCCATATCTCACGCAGCGTAATGCGGTGGCTTCAACATAGAGGAGGCGCTGTCTGAGGCAAGACTATCGTCTTTCGACGACATTTGCACCTAAGCAGGCAGATACGCGGTAATTTTTTTTTGTTTTTTGTTGTGTTTGTTTTTCAATTTAAACTGCATCCTCGCTCTAAAAAAACGAAAAAAAGAAAAAAAAACGCGACAGTGCTTACATATCACCAGGTCGCCTCATCTGGCTGGTGCGCATGCGTCGCTCCGCATTGCTGTTTCTCAGATTTGCTGAATACATATTGCAACGGTAATGCGTGAGTGTGCAGAGCGCAGAAGAAGAGGAAGAGTAGTGGAGCGGGCGCTTAGACTGTATGGTTGGGCGAACCGGACTGGCCTTGTCCCGCAATTACGCTGCTCCCGCTTCGATGTCCTTTCAGCTCATCTGTAAATAAACCCACTCCATCGTAACAGTTCGGTGGAAGGCGCCGGGTATATCGATCGGGACGACCCAGCTCTACCGATTGTGCGACGCAGCAGACGCTTGGCTGGCTTGCCACCGCAGGTGCCACATATGGAGAACACTGGAGAATGCCACAACAACCTGGCCGGTGAGGAGCAACAGTCTCAACTCACAGGGCAAGCTGGCTACGGCACACCGGAACGTCAGCCAAGGACCTTTTCGGGGAATCCGGATGAAGATGTTGAGGATTGGCTCAAGCACTACCAAAGAATGAGTCGCTGCAACCGCTGGAGTACTATTAAGCAGCTCGAGAACGTGGTGTTTTTTCTCGCCGGGACTGCGTCTCTCTGATTCGACAACCATGAGAGTGCATTGACGACATGGGACATTTTTGTTGACGAACTGAAGAAGTGTTTTGGAGACTCGACAGCAAAGGTTAAGCAGGCTGAGCAGACGCTTTCGCGCAGAGCTGAATTATCTGGCGAAACTTGTACCACCTACATCGAGGCTGTTTTGAAACTTTGCGGCATCGTGAGTGCGACCATGTCTGACGAAGATAAGGTAGGCCATCTCCTCAAGGCAATCGCAGAAGATGTGTACAATTTTCTCATCACCAAGGAAGACCTAAAAACACCCTCCGACCTAAGGGAGCACTGCCGTGCATTTGAAGGGTTGAAGAGAAGGAGAATCCTACTGAAGTTCGGCCGTCTTGATAATGTGCCCACGATCGCAAGTGTCACCATTCCATCCCATGACGACATCTCTTCGATTATCAGACGAGTCGTTAAAGAAGAACTGGCTCAGTTACAAGTTGTAGACACAGCTAATGCATGCCATCAGTGTGCATTCGACCAACGTCCCCATGAAGTACCGTTATCTCGGTCGCGTCCGAGCTACTCCGAGCCTCGCCCTACTTACACCGAGCGGTTCGAACGAAGGAGCGAGCGGCCACTAGAAAACCAGGAGCGCCGGCAAGCAGCAGCACGGAGATTTACTCTTCAGCCGCCATCTCCCGGTTTCTACTAACGAGTGAGGTCTTTCTAACCGGGGACGACAAGCCGCGACACCCGTACTTGCTACAACTGCGGGCTGCTTGGACACATCGCTAGGTACTGCTACCGCCGTCAGCAGCGGGCTCCACGATTCAACGTGTACACGCCCCGTGTGCCTGCTGACGAGTCCCGGTCATTAGGGTCTTTTAGCAAGTTACGGAAATACGGTACGCAAATACGGTACGGTATTACCGTACCGCTCCTGCTTTCCCTGTCGTTGACCTTTTACCAGTGAAGGCACCCCAACAACACAAACGCCCTTTCAAAAATTACTGTGGGGGTTGTCACGCCTCCTTTGTGGCCTCTCAGCCTACGCATTGTTAACGGGGAACCTGTCGTCCGGGGTACGCACTGTCACTGGAAAGAAGAAGCTACCGTACTGCCTTACCGTATTTGCGTACCGTATTTCCGTAACTTGCTAAAAGACCCTATTTCCGAGCTCCTTTCAACCGGCAACACGCATCACGCGCTGAGTCCCCTTCCTCCGACCCGCAGCTGTAAGGTTTGGGAAAACCAGCGAGTCGGGGGAAGCCGTTGGCGCCGGCGCGAACGAACAATGCCACCACGACGGGACGGCAAGTTGAGTCACCCCCTTCTTCGGCTGAGACTTGTCCCCGCGGGTGTAATGGCACGGACGCTAAGAATACGCGGACCAGGGCTAAACCAGGGACGACAACCCGTCCTGCTAATTTAGCGACAAGTTAGGCGGCAGAACCTTTGGATGCGCCCCGGTAGTACGAGCGTGGGACCCATCACCTTCTCACGTCAGGGAAGGGACACCTTGGTGTCACCGGTTAAGTGTGGTGGCCACGCCCCGGTCGAGGAAGTTGACCTGGGCGAGTGTGGACGGCACCGTCGGAAGTGGCGTGCGCCCTTTGTTTGGGCAAGGCAAGTTTGGGAGACGTACCCCCCATCGACGGATCGGGGAGAAAAAAAGGCTCAGTCTGGTTTGAACGGCGACACTGCTAGGCAGTGCTTGGGCCTCCCAAGGTGACGATGTCGTATGTAGCCGACCAGATTGTGTAAATACTTGTAAATAAGTTTTCTTCTGTTTTGTAACCACTGCTGTACATTAAAAAGCTTTCTCCAATCTCCAAGCCTCTGCTCCCAAGTCGACGCAAAGACAGCCTCCGACGGGGCACTTCGAGTGCGGAATTCACCAGCCTGGTTGTCAGCCTCTGGCTGAATCGCGGATCCTTGGACCGCGGGTAAAGAACCCAACTTTACTGCAGCGTTACCCCACCGCCAGCACGGCAACGGCGATCCCCGTCACCGCCTCGTCTGTCGGGGTCACCACCACCGCTGGGAAACTAAGTGGTGCGACCATTGGGGGCGAGCCCGCAGAATCATTTTTCTCAAGACCCCCTTGTGTTGTGATGCTTAAGAACAAAGTCAGTGTTTCTGTAGACATTGCGAGTACTGTTGCTCTAGTTGATAGTGGTGCGGCGGTTTCTATAAGGAGCCTGTCTTAAAAATCGCCTTGGGACGAAAGTAATGTTTGCTTGGAATCAAAGTGCTACGTTCCGCGGTGTAGGGGGAGAAACGTTGAGCCCGGTTGGTGTTTGTTCTGTTTTAATTGCCGTAGGAAATCAGATTTTTTCCCCTACCCCTTCCCCCCCTTTATGCCGGATCGCCAATAAAGTTGTTTCACTCACTGAGAGCGGAATTAACTGTGCTTGTACGTGCGACTCATGACGTTATCCTAGGTATTGATTTCTTGCGTGAATACGGTGCCACCCTGGATTGCGGTAGTGGCGAAATTTTTCTTCGCAGCGCCTTGCCGACTTCACTGACAGAAAATACCAGTGCTGATAGCTCGGACGTGTTTTCAGTGTCGCAAGACGTCTGTTTGGCCCCGCAGACTGCAATGTTTGTGCGCGTAAACTCTTCACGTGCTCGCACTGGTTCTTGCTATGGTTTAGTCGAGACTCGAGCCGGATTTTATTAACGCACTCAAGAAAAACGTCACTGTGCCTCGCTGCCTCGTGCTCGCCGTCGACGGTTGTGCCGATTTGTGCACCGTGAACGTTTCAGCGCAGCCCATATCTTTGCCTGCCGGACTTAAATGAGCAAGCTTTCAGGAGCAAACTACTCTTACCATACGGTCAATTGAGCACTCGGCGGACGTAAAGAAATTCCACCCCGATTCCTACCCTGACTATTCTGCCAACATTCAGCGCATGATAAACAAGTCGCTTCCTTCAACTGAACGGTCTTTGCTGCAGGATGTGCTCTCAGGCTACGCTTCAGTGTTCGACTTTGCCCAAGACGAAACATCTACCGGTACACCGCCACCCTCTCGTACGCAACACCGAATTTATACAGGGCAAGCACCACCAATACACCAGAAGCCTTATCACCTTTCGCCTTCTGAGAGGAAAGTCATCGCCGAGCAGCTAGAAGACATGTTGAAGAAGGGCGTCATACAAGAATCGTGTAGTCCCTGGGTGCTCCTGTCATTCTCGTCAGAAAGAAGGACAATTCATGGAGATTCCGTGTGGACTATCGCTGCCTAAACGCCATTACAAAAAAAGACGTCTACCCTCTGCCAGGTATAGATGACGCCGTCGACTGTCTGCACTCTGCCTCCTATTTTTTCTTCTGTTGACTTGCGCTCGGGGTATTGGCAAATTCCTATGCACCCATCAGACAAGGAGAAGACAGCCTTCGTAACACCTGACGGACTTTTAAATGCGAAGCATTTCTTAGCGAACTTCGGCGAGTTTGAGCGTATCTATCTATCTATCTATCTATCTATCTATCTATCTATCTATCTATCTATCTATCTATCTATCTATCTATCTATCTATCTATCTATCTATCTATCTATCTATCTAGCCGCCTACGACTTTGTGCTCTCCTGGCCGTATGGTTAATGGGATTTATACCAAATTTGGTATGGCATAACATGACCGTATGACGAACATAAATGGCTGGTCATATCATGAAAATCATGAGTAAATTGTCATGAAAAGTATGATTTACATGCCACGCTCATGGGGCGTTCCCGGCCGTTTCGTTAGCTTGATATACACCAAATTTGGGATTGAGTGACGTGACTGTATGACAAACATAAATGGCAGGTAGTAATATGCAAATAAGGGCGTGCATGTCATGAACAACATGATTTGATTTACATGCCACGCTCATGGCGCGCTCGCGGCCGTTTCGTTAGCTTGAGATACACCAAACTTTGGTATTGAGTGACATGACTGTATGACGAACATAAATGACAAGTGGCCATATGGAAATCATGAAATGTCATGAGCGACATGACTTGCATGCCACGCTCATGGCGCGCTCGCGGCCATTTAGTTAGCTTGATATACACCAAATTTGGGATTGAGTGACGCCACAGTATGACGAACATAAATGACAAGTGGCAATATGGAAATTATGACATGTCATGAAGGACATGACTTGCATGCCACGCTCATGGCGTGCTCGCGGCCGTTTCGTTAGCTTGAGATACACCAAATTTGGTATTGAGTGACATGACTGTATGACGAACATAAATGACAAGTGGTAATATGGAAATCATGACTTGTCATGAGCGACATGACTTGCATGCCACGCTCATGGCGTGCTCGCGGCCGTTTCGTTAGCTTGAGATACACCAAATTTGGTATTGAGTGACATGACTGTATGAGGAACATAAATGACAAGTGGCAATATGGAAATCATGACATGTCATGAGCGACATGACTTGCATGCCACGCTCATGGCGCGCTCGCGGCCATTTCGTTAGCTTGATATACACCAAATTTGGGATTGAGTGACGTCACTGTATGACGAACATAAATGACAAGTGGCAATATGGAAATCACGACATGTCATGAGGGACATGACTTGCATGCCACGCTCATGGCGTGCTCGCGGCCGTTTCGTTAGCTTGAGATACACCAAATTTGGTATTGAGTGACATGACTGTATGAGGAACATAAATGACAAGTGGCAATATGGAAATCATGACATGTCATGAGCGTCATGACTTGCATGCCACGCTCATGGCGTGCTCGCGGCCGTTTCGTTAGCTTGAGATACACCAAATTTGGTATTGAGTGACATGACTGCATCACGAACATAAATGACAGGTCCTAACATGTAAAACATGACATGCAAATTATGTAAAGCATGATTTGCTCCTTCCTGACTGCTTCGCATTACATCGATTCCCACAGTGCGTGGGATCTGCCGGCTTTTTTTGAGTTTAACGTTATGCCCTTCGGTTTGTGCAATGCTCCAGCGACATTCGAGAAATTTATGGATACAGTACTCCGTGGACTAATGTGAAAAATTTGCATGTGCTATTTCGATGGCATTATTATTTATGGAAAGACTTTTGAAGAGCACAACCACCGTTTGTCCCTTTGTGCTAGAATGCCTACGGAAAGCTGGCCTTGTTTTGAACTCTAAAAAGTGCCACTTTGGCGAACGTCAAGCCCTCGTACTGGGCTTTCTCGTTGACAGAGAAGGTATACGACCGGACCCACAGAAGGACCGCAATGGTTCGTAACTTTGATCAACCGCGAACAGTGAAAGACCTGCGAAGTTTTCTGGGTCTTTGCTCATATTTCCGCCGATTTATTAAGAATTTTGCACAATTGGCTTCGCCACTGACGTCCCTTCTCCATAAAGACGCACCGTACGCGTGGGATAATAAGTGTGAGGCTGCATTTCAACAACTGAAATTTTTGCTGACCTCAGGACCTATTCTGAAACATTTCGATCCTGAAGCTTCCACTGGAGTTGCCTACGGATGCTAGTGGACTTGGCGTTGGCGCTGTGCTCGCCCAAATCTGCAGCGGCCACCAGCATGTCGTGGCTTACGCCAGTCGGACACTTACCAAAGCGGAGAAGAACTACACCGTCACCGAGCTCGAGTGCTTAGCAGTCGTCTTCGCCATGCAGAAGTTCCGACCGTATCTGCATGGCCGCGAGTTCA
Source organism: Rhipicephalus appendiculatus (assembly GCA_030522465.1). Lineage (NCBI taxonomy): Eukaryota > Metazoa > Arthropoda > Arachnida > Ixodida > Ixodidae > Rhipicephalus > Rhipicephalus appendiculatus. The sequence continues at coordinate 86,153 of JALIZH010021518.1, forward strand.
CAATAGTGACCCACCATCACTCACTATGCTGGCTTGTTGGACTCCGCGATCCGTCTGGCCGGTTGGCTCGTTGGGCGTTGCGCCTCCAAGAGTACAGCTTTTCCGTGACCTATAAGAGCGGACGATGTCACACGTATGCCGACTGCTTATCCCGCCTTCCTTCAGTGCACACCAATGTCGACGACGATGACTTTGATGACTATTTAGTTTCAGTATCGTTCGACTTCCCTGATCTCAGCAACTTCAAGAGCGAGCAACAACGTGACGCTGCCTTGAAACCCTTACTGGAAGCGGCGCATGACTCCCCCGGAAAGCCTTTTACAATTTCTAATGGCTTGCTGTACAAGAGGAACCACTCGGCAGACGGTCTCCCGTTGCTTCTAGTGGTACCGGAAAGCTTGCGCCCAGTCGTCCTTCGTTCTATGCACGATGACATAACGTCTGGTCATCTTGGTTTCGCACGTACGCTACACCGACTTCGTGAGAGGTTTTACTGGCCGAAAATCTGGAAGACTACGAAACAGTACGTCGCCAGCTGCGTGGTCTGTCAGCGCCACAAGTCAACCACGACTTGCTCCGGCAGGTTATTTGCAGCCCGTTTTCCTCATTTGAAAAAGTCGGCATCAACTTACTCGGACCGCTTCCTAAGACCCCATCTGGTATGTTATAGTGTGCGTGGATTATTTAACTAGATATGCGGAAACAGATGCACTCACATCTGCCTCGGCGGCCGCCGTCTCCTCTTTTCTGCTCCAACGGGTCATATTGCGTCACGGCGTTCCACGGGTTGCGATCAGTGACCGTGGACGGCAATTTATCGCCGACGTTGTTGAAGAACTTCTGCGCCTTTGCGGTTCTTCTTTTCGCCACTCCACTCCTTACCATCCGCAAACTAACGGTTTCACCGAGAGGACGAATCGAACTCTTATGAATATGCTATCGATGTAACGTTGATGCTGACCACAGGAACTGGGACGCCGTCTTACCTTTCGTAACTTACGCATACAATACCGCAAAGCATGAAGTTACTGGGTAGGCGCCTTTCTTCCTGCTTTACGCACGAAACCCTCGGTGTTTTCTCGACACTGTAACGCCTTTTTCGCGTCAGGAAGATCTCTCCATCGCTCCGACATTGTGTGGGGCCGAAGAGGCATGTCGACTTGCACGTCTTAGAACATTGTCATCGCAAGAACAAAGCAAGAGTCGCTATGATGCCAAGCATAATCCCTGTAAGATTTTATCCTAGCGACTACGTTTGGCTGTGGACTCCCGTTCGTAAAAAAGGACTGTACCGGAAGTTTCTCGCCAACTATTCTGGCCCATTTGTGATAGTCGCTCGTCTAAGTGACGTGAACTATACGTTGTCGCCCGAGTGACGGCCAATCACCGGCGTTCGCGCGTTACGCAAGTTGTTCATGTGGCTCGCCTCAAGCAGTACCATCATAGGCATATTTAACTCACTCGGCGAGTTTCGTCTGCCCCCCGGGGAAAATGTAACGTTAATGCGTGAGTGTGCAGAGCGCAGAAGAAGAGGAAGAGTAGTGGAGCGGGCGCTTGGACTGTGTGGTTTGGGCGAACCGGACTGGCCTTGTCCCGCAATTACGCTGCTCCAGCTTCCATGTCCTTTCAGCTCATCTGTAAATAAACCCATTCCATTGTAATAATAATAATAATAATAATAATAATAATAATAATAATAATAATAATAATAATAATAATAATAATAATAATAAAACTAAAAAGCACGTTTCCGTCGTCATGAGAACAAAAATCTGCTTCAGTCGATACAAGCTACAGTGTGCGGAAAATAACTTTTCCATACTGCGCAGAGATCTCCGCGACTATGAAAACGCGGAAAAAACTAAAAATTAACACGCGATTTTCGTCCAAGCAACACTTTCAATGAACCATGTGTTGTCATCGCAAGACTTCGATCATAGTGATGCGTTAAACGGGGGGGAAGCGGTCGCCGTGAAAGGTTATAGGCGCGTCCGCGGAACGGCCACTGACTGCATGCCGTGTGCTAAAGTTTAACGTTACGGAAATTTATTTTATCTATTTATACAAGCACCTGCAGTGCCACGAGGGCATTATTGTCGGGGGGGTAATTCAGAAAAAATGGCCACATAGCAAAATATATGTAAATACACATACAGAGATGAAAAAAATTAGCTAATTACAATGCGGTGGACACAGCATAGAAAAGTGGCAACACATACGAACGAAGCAATCATCTTGAATGCAGGCACAATTTCTTCAAGAAAAAAAAAGCTAAACGAAAAAAAGTAATCAGCAAAAGCGAGCACACAGGTAGTTTATAGCTCACGGGAGATTATAACGTAAAAACAATTGCAATTGGGATAATTTTTTACAATTAGATATATCCATAGGAATTATGTTCCAGTGCATTGAGCTGTGGAGAAAATACGAACATTGAAACCCATTCGTGAGGCAGAGCATTTTCAGAACCGTACGGTCATGATCACAACGTGTAGAGATGAAGTGAGGGGGGAAATGTACAAGTTTTTATTCATTCCTGTGAGTTCAGAGTAAATTCGGTAAAAAACTTCCAATTTCATTGTTAGGCGGCGTTCAGCTAGGGTTTTACCAACCAAGGTTGTCTTTAATAAATGAAATGCTGCTTTTTATAGATGAAATTACCAGTTAAAAACCTGGCTGCGCGATTCTTTATATATACGCTCAAGTTTATCAATAAGACATGAGTTGTCGGGGTCCCATGCTGCACAACCATACTCAAGTATTGGACGAACATTCATATTATAAAGTTGTTTTTAAAAACTTTTGGGGGGCATTATAAAAATTGCGTCTAATGAGGTTAAGCACCCGGGAAGATCTTAAGGCGACATGTTCAGTGTGTCTAGTCCATGTCAAATTTTCTGGAAAATAAACCCCAACATATTTGTAATGTTGCACCCGTTCAAGTGATATATGATTCAAATAATGATCTCATCTCACAGGGAAACGTTTGCGGGTGAAATATATAAGTTCACATTTAGCACTGTTCAAAACACACACCATTTGGAGCACCAACTTTTAATTTTGTTTAGATCGGTTTGTAGACTATTACCATCGTGTTTGTTTGTTATGTTCCTCTAATTGACGCAGTCATCTGCATATAATCTGACATTGCGTTGTAGGCCCTGTACGATATCATTGATGTAAACCATGAACCGGGGTTTATTGGCGCAAATAGCACTTCAGCAGGAGGCCTGTGATCGCTGAAAGCGGGCGGCGACAACCGACACAAGGATCGCAGCACGGGAGCCCACAGCTCGCGCCCGGAGCTTCTGGCTAAGGAGCTGGCCCACTACGGAGTACTGTTCTTCTTCCTCCTTACAACACCCCGGCGACAAAGGGGAGCCATCCTGGCGAATCAAGGTGACGGCAGAATGAACGGGTCGTGATATGGCTTGAGGCGACTGACGTGGACTGTCTCGCGACCAAGACGGCGCCTGTCTGTGGATGGCTTGACTGGCTCAATCACATATGTTATATGAGAGCGACGTTCCACGACGCGGTAAGGACCGTGGTACTTTGGGGCAAACTTGGACGACAGGCCAGGAGAGTGGAAGGGTAGGCGGAGCAAGACGAGCGAGCCCACGGCGAAAGTCTGGACTTGCTGGTCGCGGTCATGGCGTTCTTTTTCGAGGGCTTGTTTGTTCGAGGTGAATGAGCGGGCCAACTGACGACACTCTTCGGCCGTGCTGCACAATTTCAGAAACAGGGCTGAATTCGGAAGCGTCCGGACGATAAGGCAAAATGGTGTCAAGAGTGGCGCATGGTTCACGGCCATATAGAAGAAAGAAAGGCGAAAAGCCTGTTGTTGACTGCGTCGCGGTATTATATGCATAAGTTACAAATGGGAGCACCACATCCCAGTTTGATTGGTCTGAATTGACATACATTGCCAGCATGTCTCCCAGCGTTCGGTTGAAGCGCTCTGTTAGACCGTTGGACTGCGGGTGGTAGGCTGTAGAGGTGCAGGTGAACCGTGCGGCATGCGCGAAGGAGTTCTTGAAGAACCTCGGATAAAAACACGCGCCCTCTATCGCTCAGTAGTTCGCGTGGTGGACCGTGACGCAGGACGAATCGTCGTAAGATGAAGTTGGCTACGAACCGAGCACCAGCTGAAGGTAGCGGAGCTGTTTCAGCGTATCTCGTGAGATGGTTCACTGCGACAATTACCCATCGATTGCCAGCTGCAGTGTAAGGAAGCGGTCCATATAGATCGATGCCAACACGGTCGAAAGGGCGTGCCGGACATGGTAGAGGCTGCAGTAATCCAGGTGAATGGGCAAATGACTTCCGTTGTTGGCACAATGGACAAGGATCTGATATATTTTTTGGACGAAGGAGTACATGCCACGCCAGTAGTAACACCGGCGGAGGCGTTCGTACGTTTTCAACGCGCCAGCGTGAGCATGTTGCGGTTCTGCATGAAAATACGAACATACGTCAGATCGCATGTGGCTTGGTATAACCAAGAGCCATTTCCGACCGTCCGCTTGGTGGTTTCTTCGGTATAATAGCGCGTCTCGTATCGTAAAGTGGGCGGCTTGACGACGAAGAGCACGTGGATATGCAGAGGTGGAAGTGTCGGAAAGGACGTTAAGGAGAGAGGCAATCCATGGGTCTTTACGCTGCTCAGATGACATGCTCGTGATGGAAATGGCAGCGATGGGAACATCAGTTTCTGAGTGCGGATCTTCACTGGATTGCACTGGTGATCGAGAGAGCGCGTTCCGCGTCAGAATGTTTTCGCCCAGATCGGTAGACGACGCGAATGTCAAACTCTTGTAGACGAAGAGCCCAACGTGCAAGGCGACCGGAAGGATCCTTCAGAGACGCTAACCAACAGAGTGCGTGATGGTCGGTCACGACGTCGAAAGTCTGTCCGTACAAGTAAGGACGAAACTTGCTTAACGCCCAGACAATTGCGAGGCACTCTTTCTCGGTGACCGAGTAGTTGGTTTCCGCTTTTGTGAGTGCGCGGCTTGCATATGCGACGACGTATTCTGGAATGCCGGGCTTACGTTGCGCGAGTACTGCGCCAAGACCGACGCCACTAGCGTCAAGTGTGCACTTCGGTCGGAGCAGTGGGGTCGTAATGGCGCAAAATGGGTGGTGACGTAAGCAGGCAGCGCAATGTATCGAAGGCCTCATCACATGCTCGGGTCCAATTAGGAAGGTTAGCAGGGCCAGCAAGTAGTTTCGTAAGTGGTGCTATTATCGACGCAAAGTTACGGACGAACCGACGAAAATAAGAGCACAAGCCGACGAAGCTCCGCAGTTCTTTGAGTGTTGTCGGTTTTGGAAACTCGGCGACCGCACGAAGTTTGTCCGGGTCTGGAAGTATTCCATCCTTTGAGACAACGTGGCCAAGTAGAGTGAGTTGGCGAGCCCCGAAGCGGCACTTCTTCAGATTAAGAAGAATCGTGCGCAAACGGTCGACGTGTGTAGGAAAATCTGGGGAGAACACGACAACATCATCGAGGTAACATAAACATATCTGCCACTTTAGGCCGCGTAAAATGCTGTCCATTATTCGCTCAAACGTTGCAGGCGCATTACACAGACCGAATGGCATTACTGTGAATTCGTATAGGCCATCAGGCGTAACGAACGCTGTTTTAGGACGGTCACATTCTGCCATCGGCACCTGCCAATATCCTGAACGCAAGTCTAATGAAGAAAAGTATTCAGCCCCTTGCAGGCAATCGATGGCGTCATCGATGCGGGGAAGCGGGTAGACATCTTTCCGCGTAATTTTGTTGAGACGTCGGTAATCCAGACAAAATCTGATTAAACCATCTTTTTTCCTGACGAGCACTACAGGTGAAGACCACGGACTTGAGGAAGACGTGATTACACCGTGCTGAAGCATGTCATTCACTTGCTCCGCAATGATATTACGTTCCGTTGCTGATACGCGGTAGGGGACGTTGTCGCAAAGGAGTATGGGTTCCAGTGTCGATGCTGTGAGCAACGGTGTCGGTTTGACTCAGTGGCTTCTGCGGAAAGTCGAATGAATGTCTGAACTCATGAAGAAGCGCTACAAGCTGTGCTCGTTGATCCTGAGGGAGCTCGCTGTCGATGGACCGATTGAATAGATCCGAGCAGGCGTCATCCGAAGTAAAACGAGGAGTCACAGCAGTCAACTCAAGTTTGCGGCCAGTTTCCCGGGACTCAATGGGCACGATAAGCGTTTTCGTCGACAGGCTGGACGTGGCCAAGCGTCTCGTTACTGTGCAAAGTGAGAGGGCACAAACTGGGGTTGCAAACAAATATTCCAGTCGCATGCTGATGAGGCGGAAGATCGGCAAATGGCAGCGATGTACTGTGGCGGCGACTGAAAACGTCAGATGGCGTGAACACAACGGTAGCATTAGAAAATTCAGTACAGTGGGCAGGAACCCTGATGGCACTAAGAGGTGGAACTTCAGTGTCGGTGGCAACAACTACCTTGCCGACACGAGGTTGTTCTGTGACGGTGGACGGGGCAGCAGAAAACACGGAAAATTCCACCATAGCGCGAGCGCAGTCAATGACGGCGTGGTGGTGCGACAAGAAATCCCATCCGAGTATAACATCATGCGAACACGTGGCCAAGACGAGAAACTCGATGTGGTACAAGACGTCTTGGATAACTACTCTGGCCGTGCAAGCTCCAACCGGATGAATTTGTTGCGCGCTCGCCGTACTGAGCGAAAACCCGGAAGGTGGCGTCGTGACCTTTCTCCAAAAAAGGAGAAGCGGCCACAGGATGAAGTCAACCAAGTATGGGAAATATATTTAGAGCAAAAATCCATTGTGCAGAAATTAGTCGAGGCAAAAATTAAAGGCGAAAGTGAACGCTGGATGACAGAGATTCGCGAAAAGAAGGCCGCGCCTAGGATATTTTGGAGCCACCTAAAAGCGCTAGGTAGGAAGTCTGTAACAATGCAACAACATATGGTAGATGCAGAAGGAAATCAATTGGAAGGGTATGAAGCGCTAGGTTACATCCGAAAGGTAACAGCCGATTCGTTTAAAAAGGTCGCCCAGGGGATTCCCCCCGGTGAGTAAATGTATACAGAAGAGTACAACCGAGGAAGATGTAGTACTTGAGAATTTCAATTGGAAGAAGGCCGAAGGAAAAATTCCTAAGCGCACTACTCCGGGCTTAGATGGGGTTCCCATCAGCCTCATTAACGAGCTAGGACAGAGCACTAAAGAAGCACTGCTGAAAGCCATAGAAAAGTGCTTACAGGAGAGGGAAATACCAGACAGTTGGTGAAAAAGTAGAATGAACTTAATCTATAAAGGCAGGGGAGAAAAGGATAACATTCGCTCGTATAGACCGCTAACCATTACATCGGTGCTATACCGGTTGGCGATGCAGGCAGTAAAATTAAAAATAGAAACGTGGGTAGAACAAAATGATATTTTGGGAGAACTCCAGAATGGATTCCGAATCGACAGGCGGTTAGACGATAACCTGTTTGTTCTTACACAGTCTATAGAAATATCAAAAATAGAAAACAGGCCCTTATACGTAGCTTATCTAGACATCACCGGGGCATATGACAACGTTAATCAGGAAATTTTGTGGGATATATTGAAGGAAGTGGGCATAGGTGACGACTGTATACAGCTTTTGAGGGAAATATACCGAGAAAATACAGTTTGTGTAGAATGGGAAGGAATAAGCAGCAAGGACAGCGTTGACATTAGCAAGGGGCTGAGACAGGGATGTCCTTTGTCCCCGCTGTTATTCATGCTGTACATGGTGAGGATGGAAAAAGCGCTAGAAGGTAGCAACATTGGATTTAATCTGTCACACAAACAGGCAGGCGCGATGGTTGAGCAGAAGCTTCCAGGTCTATTTTATGCTGACGATATTGTCTTATTTGCGGACAGTCAAGATGATATACAGCGGCTGGGAGATATATGCGGAAGGGAGGGCGAGACTCTAGGACTAGGTTTTAGTGCAAGAAAATGTGGATTGATGGTATTCAATGATCACGAAGACCATGCGGTCTTAATACAGGGCCAAGAAATACCGAGGGTAAGCGAGTACAAGTACCTCGGAGTGTGGGTAAATGAGGGGGGATAGATATATGGAGGTACAAGAGAAAGCCTCGGTAACAAAGGGAAAGAGGAATGCTGCAATCATGAAGCACAGAGCGTTATGGGGATACAATAGGTACGAGGTGCTTCGAGGGCTGTGGAAGGGTGTGATGGTTCCGGGGCTTACATTTGGGAACTCAGTGGTGTGCATGAAGTCAGAGGTGCAATCAGGAATGGATGTAAATCAAAGGACTGTGGGACGTCTCGCGTTGGGCGCTCGCGGGAAGACGACAAATGAGGCTGTAAAGGGTGATATGGGATGGACAGGTTTTGAAGTGAGGGAAGCTCAGAGCAAAATTAGATTTGAAGAGAGGCTGAGGAAAATGAAGGAGAGTAGATGGGCAGGGAAGGTTTTCAGGTATTTGTATAGAAAAAGCGTCGACACGCAGTGGAGAAAAAGAACTAGGAGGCTCACCAGTAAATATACGGCTAGCAGTGTGGGCGACATGGCAACAAGGAGCATTAAGCGAAAAGTCAGAGAGGCGGAGAGGACTTATTGGATGACAGCGATGGAAAAGAAGCCGGCTCTCAGTGACTACCGAAAGGGAAAAAACGAAATAAGGAGGGAGAGGTTTTATGATAATTCAAGGGGAAGCGCTTTACTGTTTGAGGCAAGGTCGGGTTGCATAGAACGCGTAGCTACAAAGCGAGATTCTGTAACGAAGAAGAACAATGTACATGCTGTGGGGGGAACTAAGGAAACGATGGAACATGTACTGATTGAATGTGTCGATATCCACCCAGATATACGTGTGGGCACGAGTCTACATGAAGCCTTGGGTTTTAGGGACATCAATGGAAAGCTGAACACGTCCGCGATAGAAATAAGTAAGAGACGGTTAGAGTATTGGTGGCAGAAAAGTAGAGATAAAGGACAAAAATGAAGAATGGGGAAAAATAAGGTCATTCTGCCTTAAGAAGCAGAGAGATGGACCGTGAACTTATATTTTTCTTTGCTGTAATAGCATAGATTTGATCAATGTAGATAAGGCATTAACCAACATAAAAAGAAAGTTTTTTTTTCGAGCCTGGTGGCAGACATGTCACCGCCCCGTTATAAAGGGGACGCTCATAGCATCCATCCATCCATCCATAGAGCGACAAAGTTTTCGACTCATCACAGATATGGCAGCACCGGTATCAACAAGCGCGTCAGTCCGCAAACCTTCGATGAACACTTCTATAACATTGGCGGGGGACAGGCGAGGACTTGCACCGTGTGACGACAACGCAGCTCGTGCCTCCGGAGCTGCGGCAGTCAGTTTTCCGTCTCCAGTTGGGTTCGGACGGCGACGCATGGGAGACACGGAACGGCGCCGTGGTGAGTGTGAGCGACGGGAAGCGAACGGTTGGATACACGGAGGCGCGTTGGCGGTCTCGTTCGTCCGGTAGCAGGTCGCGTTCAGGTGACGGTTCTCGTTGCGCGTCATACGGGGCCCGGAAAGAGTAGTCATGGTATCTCGGTTGTAGTGTGCACGTACCTCACAGGAGTACGGCCACTAGCGTGGGTTCGGACTTAGCGAGCCAAAGGGCCGCGTTTGCCGTCGCCTCGCATGAACCAGCGTGCCGCAGCACAAGTGCGTTCGGGCAGCAAAGGCACCGAGCGCAGCGCGGCAAGTACACGTATACTGCTCTCGGGATCCGCAACACTTAATTGCCTGCGGCAACACCACAAAACGCAGTACAACGCCCGCTGCAAAAGGCGGCGGGAAAAGCAACGGGAGGGCTTAACCACGCCACGGGCGAAAATACAACACAACGGGTGCCGCTAGCACGTCTCCGCGGGCAAAAGGGCTCACGGTGACACGTCGCTGAGAGAAACGTTCCCTCGCGACTACGCTGCGTACTCTCACGATCATTGACCACAGGGCCCGATCACTCGAGTGAGGACGAACTCCGCTCGCGTTGGCTTCGATAGGCACGGCTCGGCGTAGTAAGACCACGCGCGAACACGCCGCACCGCTCTTCGGCCTAGCGTTCGGAAAAGGGCAACGGAAGGTAAGCGTTCGCCGCGGGCGCAAAGGCACCGTTGGCGAACCGTCCGAGCGAACCCCAAGAACAAAGGAGCCGACGGACGGAAAGCAAAAAAGACGTGCTTACCTCACGCTGTCCAGAGAGATTCTGACTCCCGTTGCGCGCGCGCGAAACGTCTCGCGAGACGCGAGACTCGAGCGCGGCGCCACAGTCGAGAATCGGCGCCGGGTGAGAGGTTAGCGTTACTCCCGCTCTCCCAGCACCGACGGACCGCGGAGGAGGGGAGAGTCATGCGAGGACATGGGGACGGCAGAATAGGCGAAAAGACCGTGCAATGGCGACGGCTAGCCTCAATCCCCACACGGTGTAGCTGAGGTCGCTGCGAAGCACCGTCGACAGAAGCGCGCGACATGGCCTGGATACCCGCACGCGTAGCAAATGGGACGGTTGTCAGCTGTGCGCCAGGGGTTGCCGTAGCACTGCTGCGTACTAGGCGTCGTTGGTACTCCCACTGGCCGAGTCGGCAAAGGTAGAGGTCGCGGTGGACTTGCAGCAACAGCCGCATAAGTCAGTGGAGCGGCGACAGGTGTTGTCTGGGAGGCGGACGGCAGTGCCTCGGAGACCCGCTCCTGTATCACCTGTCTGAATGGCGGGTGCGAGACGCTCAGGAGTGGGTTCCGTTGTCGGTAGATACGAGAGGCACGAAAGCTGTCGAGCCACCTCCTCGCGCACATATCGTTTGATTTCTGACATTAGCGGGTTGTGCTCACTACCGAGGGTCAACGCCGCGAGAGTTTCGTCTGTAGCGGCTGGCCGCCGTGTCAAGACCCGTTGTTTCCGCAGCTCCTCGAAGCTCTGGCACAGAGTAGCGAGTTCAGACACGGTCCGCCGGTCCTTGGCCAGCAGCATCTGAAAGGCGTCGTCGTCTATGCCCTTCAAGATGTGCCTAATCTTGTCTGCTTCACTCATCGAAGGGTTAAGGCGCTTGCACGAGTCGAGCACGTCTTCGATGTAACTTGTGAAGCCTTCTCCCTGATGCTGTGCACGCCCCCCGCAGGCGCTGTTCAGCACGGAGCTTCCGTACCTCGGGGCGACCGAACACGTCGACGATGCGTTGCTTAAAAACACTCCAAGCAGTGAACTCGGACTGGTGGTTGTTAAACCAGAGGCTTGCTACCTCTTTCAGGTAGAAGGTGACATACTGCAGTTTCGAGGGGTCGTCCCACTTGTTGCTCGCGCCCACCTTTTCAAATGTCGACAGCCAATCTTCGACGTCTTGTTCGTCGGTGCCGTTGAAAAAAGGTGGGTCGCGCACGTGTAGCGCAGTGGGCACGACGACCACTGGAGGCTGGGTCGTGCCTTGCTGGGTGTTTTCGTCGGCCATTTCTGGGGGAGCGGGCAGTGTCCTGTTGCGGAGTTCCAGGTTGAGTACCCAGCACCTCCACCACTCTGAACCGGGGTTTATTGGCGCAAATAGCACTTCAGCAGGAGGCCTGTGATCGCTGAAAGCGGGCGGCGACAACCGACACAAGGATCGCAGCACGGGAGCCCACAGCTCGCGCCCGGAGCTTCTGGCTAAGGAGCTGGCCCACTACGGAGTACTGTTCTTCTTCCTCCTTACAACCAGAAATACTAAGGGTCCTAAAACAGATCCCAGTAGCACGCCTGAGGTAACGGTTCTTTCAGTTGATCTAACACCATTAATCAAAACATGCTGTGCCTTTCCGGAAAGGTGATTTCTAATCCAATCGACTATAGCAGAATGAATACAGAGATACGATAATTTATACAATAACAAATCATGGGGAACAGTATCGAAAGCCTTTTTGAAATAAAAAAAATGCAGTCTACTTGAAATCAAGAATCATAGGAGTAAAATAGATCATGGCAAAATTCAACCAATTGCGTTATGCAGGACAAGCCTGCCCTAAAACCATGGTGAGCATATGAAAAGAAACTTGTTTTGGAGGTGTTGCATCACAGCACTGTAAATTGTATGTTATAATGTTCGGCAGCAAACAGAAGTAAGCGAGATTGGTCTGTAGTTCTGTATAGAATGTTTGTATAGAATGGTAATCTCGTGCACGGCAAAATATTTCCTGTCTCACTAGGCATACATGAGTCAGTGACTGATTTTGACGACGCACATAATGGGGTGGATCAGCAGTAGCTCGCTGTGGCCGGCGACGGCCACCTCAAGCCGGATGTCTCGGCGCCGATATCGTCCATACCGATTCGAAACTGCAGTGTACGGTACGTAAATAAGAGCCGCTTACGCACCGTTGTTGCTGCTTTGCCTTGCGTTCGTAGTAATTACACATCTTTGAAGGAATAGAGATATCCCGGCGGCGGCGTTGGCTGCGATGCCGACACGGCTGAGTTTTCGCCGTGCACTGGCGCGCGCTGTACACAGCATGCAATTATAAGCTTGTCTTGCATCACAGGTCACTTTTATGCTAGACTCTTCACAGTCGTCACCAGTTTTAATGAGAAACCAGTTTAGGCATCGCTATACAATTTCTCACCGCTGGCGACGATCGCCCCGGCAAGGGGTCTGAGCACACGTTCTATGAAGTTTTGGTGTCGCTGATCAGCCCATCGGTCGCGTAACGAGCTTCTGAAGACGCCGCATCACACCCGTAAACTAGCATGTATTATAACTACGGAATTCACAGACACGTCGAGCATGAAAGTGCACTGTTGTTGCCGCTTTGTCCGACTTGGCAGATTTGTCACACACATTCCTGTGCGAGCTTGACATCCTTCGAGACACATAAGACCCAAGTCCCTTTGTTGTAGGGTGCTGTTATAGCATTCCCAGAACGCAGCACATGAGTCCAACCATAGCAATTCCATCCAAATACGGCCGCCAAAGCACGTTAATGCATCTCGCCAATGCACCAGCTGCACGCAGCTGAACGTACAGAGTACTACAAGTACTGGCATGCACTGCGGCAGCGGTGGCGACGTACAACTCGCTGTGTGACCGGTGTATTGTTGACAAGATATTCGTGTAGTTACAAATCGGCCCATTTATATACAGCTTGGCTGTAAAAACGTTGATATCGAAGGAAACAAGGCTAATTGAGCACTGTGATAAACTAAGCTGAAATTTTTACAGGGGCAAATTTACGAGGTGTTCTTTTCTTTGTTCGTCACGCTCGTTTCTCACGGCTTCGTACACGGAATGATTCTCCATGTTCGTGGTATAAATGAAGCCGTGACAAGTGGGCGTCAGGGAATGCACTGAAGTAAAATAGTGCGCAACATCATTAAAGCAGCCGGGGAAGGTAATGAGACGACAAGTTTACTGAGCTCGCATCGTAACGCTTGCGACAGGCTTCATAAAAATGCAATGACAGTAGAGAAATGAGGAGTGTATGATGGGAACACCAAGATGCAAATGACACGGCGATGTACAGTACATACGTTCATGCATGCTATGATGCATTATCAATGTTTCGTTTCACCTTCATCCTCGTTAATTGTCGAATTATGTTGATGCTCATGATTACGATATATGGTAATTTATGGCACAGGGGCTACGGATGGCCGCCGTCGTATTACGTTGCATAATGCATGGATATAATTACTTCAGTATTAACGGCATAATCCAATCCAGAGATTGTCAGTGCAAGAATGTGGTGCACTGATGAAAACGAAAAATATTTCTTAGAAAAAATAGCGTTCACTTTTTTCCTGCCATTCTGACAGCGAAGCTGTGCATAACTACCTAGGCGAGTTGTAACCCCTTAGTACTTACTGAGCAGAAAACGCCTAGAAAGTATGTGCCACAGATGTAGGTCAAACTCCGATGCTCTCCACTGGTGCGCTAAAAAGAGAGAAAAATCACGCCAGTTCCACCCCGTGAAGACCATCGAACAGCGAAGCCTTAAGCGCGCAACAGTGTGTGAGCGTAGACTAAGACAGCTTAGTCTTATTTCGAGTATCCTCATCATCATTGAGCATTATCACCACCATTTCATTTTATTTGCTTTTTAACACAACTGTTTTATGCCGGGGTCCACCAAGGCTTCAGTGACGTATTTCCGTCAAGGAAATGACGTCAAAAAAAATGCACACGACCAGATGCAAAGCAAAATTTAAGAAAAGAGTTCTGTCTACGGGAATCGAACCCACGACCTCTCGGTCTGCGACAGCAGATGCTGAGCACGTTACACGGTGCGCCATGGTCACACACTCTTGAGGCGTTACAAACGCGTATTTTATACCTCACACTTTCCTCTTACAGTGCTCTTGGTTGGCAGGGTGGTGTCGCCGTCTGTAAGCGGTAAAGTGAACTAATGCATCATGAACATGGCCTCGGCGATTAACTCCTGCAACGCGTCGTTGCTACGCGTTCGTCCCATTCAGTGTTTTTGTAATAGAATTGCAACTTTGTCAACGCCTGGACACACCGCGAGGTGGTGACCTTAGCCCAAGCCTCGACTTCGCTCATAGCATCCATCCACATTAAAAATAGCTCTGCGACGCGCGCCGGCCTCGACTGGCTGGAACACCGCGTTCCCGGATTACGCTAGCCTCGAGAAAAATCGCGGACAGGCTAGGAAGGTAGACACGGTGCTTCTTGAGTTTCTCTCCACTCCGGCCTTATCCCAAGTTGTGCGTTCAGTAAGCGACGCTCTTCTGGCTGTCACACCGCGTTCTCTGATTACGCTCTCACTGTTAACTACTGCAGTTACAACAAAGGTTTGTTCAATCATTGATCATGGTCGTTAGTAATCTGGGTGGAAATGTGTCACCAAGCGTCAACGTGGGTGCATCCACGTTAAATGGTGCGATAGCTACCAACACCAATAGACAATGTGCAAGCTCTTTTATAATATAACGGCGAGATCAAGCATGTTATTTTATTTAGTCGCCTCTTTGGTCACGTGACCCGCGTGATGCCTACTACCACGACGTCGACGTCGACGATGACGACAACGGCAGCGGCACTGGGCAGACTAAGCCAGCTTCGCTTCAATAAAAAGTATATAAATAAATAAATGGATAAGTAAGAAAAGCAGTGAAATAAATTAAATAAATAATTAACATATAAACTCCGCCCAGCACTGCTGGCCCGCAAAAATTTAGGTTCTGTTGCTTTAAAGGAACATATACGCTGAATTCAAAGGTTCTGTGCTCTTCTGTGCCTCTCATTGAGATTACGTGTCACCACCTCTGTGTTGTGTGCTACACTGCTTCGCTGGCCGTCCCCCTCCACGGAGTGGAATGGCTCGGGAATGGCGCGGTTTCGATTCGGGGGTCACGGCCGCCGCATTTCGACGGGACCAAAGTGCAAAGAACAACGGCGTGCTTTTATTCGTGTGCACGTTAACCAATCCCTGGGGGTATCCGCACCCTCCCCTACGGCGTGCCTACTTATATTGCCAGACGCGCTCCTTTCTTTCTGTTTAATTTTTTGTTATATTACCGGCCCATTACACGTATAACTACTGCCTTGCGTAAACCGCGTCAGAATGACCGGGAACCGTCCTAGATTTTATTCGATCCTTCCGGTGAGGTTACGCTCGCAACGCGGACATATTCTGGAACTTATGCGGCTAGCGATAACGCTGGAATTTTAGATGGCACGTATAAATGTCGACGCACTTTACTGCTGGGCACTTGACTCGACGGCTTGCGCAGTTGCCGTTATCAGTGTACAGCTTGGATTACTTGTATTTTTCTAGCTTTTGTTTTCCGCGCACAAGTTCGCCCATATAAAGAGTTTCGTCTTGAACACGGCGGGTGCTACCGTCAACGTCACGAACACGTGACAATATCATGATTACGGCACATAAAACCCCACCACTTATAATTCCCAATAAAACCGAAATCTCTGCTTTCAGCGCTCGCTGACCATTTCAACGAGTACTTTGCAAGCATAACAGTGCCACAGCAAACACAGCAAGCTCCGCCAGATATGTCGTTGTTTCGTTCTATTTCTAACAGTTTATTTTTAAATCCCACTAACGAACAAGAGGAATTTAGCACTTTTATGAACGATAAGGATTGTAAAGCTCTTGATGCTGATCATATATAGATAAATCCTGTAAAGTATGTTTTAGAATTCATCTCTCCAGCTTTAACAAACTTTTTTAACCAAGCTCTACAGTATGGGATGCTCCCAGAAAAGAAGGAAAATGAGTAGGGTAAGGAACTGCAAATTGTTGAGGAACATTAGTTACTAGGCGTTACTTTTTCTTCGCACGTTACTTGGGATAAACACGCTGAAAATATCTGAAAAACTGTCTTTTATCACACGTGTCCGCCGCGCTGGTGTAGCGGCTACGGTGCTCGGCTACTGACACAAAGGTCGCGGGTTCGATCCTGTCCTCGGCGGTCGCATTTCGATGGAGGCGAAATGGTCGAGGCCAGTGTACTGTGCGATGTCAGTGCACGTTGAAGAACACCAGATAGTCAAAATTTCCGTAGCCCTCCACTACGACGTCCCTTATAATCATATCGTGGTTTTGGGACGTTAAACCCCAAATACTATTATTACCTTCTATCACAGGTGTTTTTTCTAGATGTCAATATCCTCTTCCATCGAAAGTAAGACTTACAATTATTACGCTTAACTTTGTTCCCACTTAAGTTATTGTAGCTTCGTGTGAGCGGCTACTAAGACGAACGTTATGAAAATATTTTCTTCGCAAAAGGCACAGTGACAGTAGGGTTTTCTTTTATTATTCAGAAGTAGGATCGGTGACATTCCCACTGACATACTTCCCCTTACACAACTTCACAATACTAATAACACGCGGTTTTCTAAAAACAATAGCCTTCTGCTTCCAAAAGTAAACACGAACAACGGAAAAATGACAGCCTTGTTTTCTGCAATTTCAACCTGGAAGTCACCACCATCAGTCATTAAATCAAACCCTTCATTACATTGTTTCCGGCAGCATATAGAAACTGTTCTTACAAACCAAATGCGCCACCTGAATACATGTGTGGGCATATATAGGTCTCTCTGTTTAAATATAAATATATGCGTTTAAGTGTACGTGTATATATAAATATGTATATTTGTGTATATGCATATATGTTATGACGCGACAAACTGCGTTAGTTAGTGATATGCATGTGTTATGATGTTATATTCACCTTTTGAAATAGTTGTCTGTTGTATCATTGGTGTACTTTTACTCGGATGCATAATTTTTAACTACCATAGGTATGAATAATAACTTCATTACGTTCGTTTTATTTTGTTCGCTTGCTGTTTTTTCCTTAGTTGCCAATCTTTGTCCTAAAATTTTTATACATGTGTTAACAGGAGGTCCCCCCTGACAGTTTTTACTTTGGCACCTCCTTCTGTATTATAGCAAATTTTCTATTTGTATTGAATTGAATAAACCTTCAACGTTCAACGTCAAATTAAAAAAAAAAAGGACAAGGCCAGCTTTTCTAGAGCATTAAAAAATTAAAATAGAATACTTTTACACTTTTCGCCTGCTTCATTTTTTTTTATTTTTCAAATACCGCCTTCAAAAATTTCCTAATGTCTACCGTATCTTTGACACTAAAGACATTTCCGCCAGTACCTGAAATAGTGAAATGTGGTATGCTCCCCGGTTTCGTAATAAATATAGTGTACAATCATTACAGCACAACATGCCACACATTTTAAATAAATATAAATGTGTGAAGTGTTGTTCACAGAAGGAACTTCGGATGCATTTTGAAAACATGTAATGATTGAGCGTATCTTATTTTGATTTTTTAATAATCGTTTTTAGTGTTCAATTATCACAGTCAATTGTGCGTTATTTCTTGTAACCCTTGCAAAAGCTTTTTCTTCATATGTATCGAATATGTTTTTATTGTTCTTTATGTAAGGAGGAAGAAGAACAGTACTCCGTAGTGGGCCAGCTCCTTAGCCAGAAGCTCCGGGCGCGAGCTGTGGGCTCCCGTGCTGCGATTCTTGTGTCGGTTGTCGCCGCCCGCTTTCAGCGATCACATGCCTCCTGCTGAAGTGCTATTTCCGCCAATAAACCCCGGTTCAGAGTGGTGGAGGTGCTGGGTACTCAACCTGGAACTCCGCAACAGGACACTGCCCGCTCCCCCAGAAATGGCCGACGAAAACACCCAGCAAGGCACGACCCAGCCTCCAGTGGTCGTCATGCCCACTGCGCTACACGTGCGCGACCCACATTTTTTCAACGGCACCGACGAACAAGACGTCGAAGATTGGCTGTCGACATTTGAAAAGGTGGGCGCGAGCAACAAGTGGGACGACCCCTCGAAACTGCAGTATGTCACCTTCTACCTGAAAGAGGTAGCAAGCCTCTGGTTTAACAACCACCAGTCCGAGTTCACTGCTTGGAGTGTTTTTAAGCAACGCATCGTCGACGTGTTCGGTCGCCCCGAGGTACGGAAGCTCCGTGCTGAACAGCGCCTGCGGGGGGCGTGCACAGCATCAGGGAGAAGGCTTCACAAGTTACATCGAAGACGTGCTCGACTTGTGCAAGCGCCTTAACCCTTCGATGAGTGAAGCAGACAAGATTAGGCACATCTTGAAGGGCATAGACGACGACGCCTTTCAGATGCTGCTGGCCGAAGGACCCGCGGACCGTGTCTGAACTCGCTACTCTGTGCCAGAGCTTCGAGGAGTTGCGGAAACATCGGGTCTTGACACGACGGCCAGCCGCTACAGACGAAACTCTCGCGGCGTTGACCCTCGGTAGTGAGCACAACCCTGCTAATGTCAGAAATCAAACGATATGTGCGCGAGGAGGTGGCTCGACAGCTTTCGTGCCTGTCGTATCTACCGAAAACGGAACCCACTCCTGAGCGTCTCGCACCCGCCATCAGACAGGTGATACAGGAGCGGGTCTCGAGGCACTGCCGTCCGCCTCCCAGACAACACCTGTCGCCGCTCCACTGACTTATGCGGCTGTTCCTGCAAGTCCACCGCGACCTCTACCTTTGCCGATTCGGCCAGTGCGAGTACCAACGACGCCTAGTACGCAGCAGTGCTACGGGAACCCCTGGCGCACAGCTGACAACCGTCCCATTTGCTAAGCGTGCGGGTATCCAGGCCATGTCGCGCGCTTCTGTCGACGGCGCTTCGCAGCGACCTCAGCTACACCAAGATACCCTGACTACTCTTTCCGGGCCCCGTATGACGCGCAACGAGAACCGTCACCTGAACGCGACCTGCTACCGGACGAACGAGACCGACAACGCGCCTCCGTGTACCAACCGTTCGCTTCCCGTCGCTCACACTCACCACGGCGCCGTTCCGTGTCTCCCATGCGTCGCCGTCCGAACCCACTGGAGACGGAAAACTGACTGCCGCAGCTCCGGAGGCACGAGCTGCGTTGTCGTCACACTGTGCAAGTCCTCGCCTGTCCCCCCGCCAATGTTATAGAAGTGTTCATCGAAGGTTTGCGGACTGACGCGCTTGTTGATACCGGTGCTGCCATATCTGTGATGAGTCGAAAACTTTGTCGCTCTATACGAAAGGTCACGACGCGACCTTCCGGGTTTTCGCTCAGTACGGCGAGCGCGCAACAAATTCATCCGGTTGGAGCTTGTACGGCCGGAGTAGTTATCCAAGACGTCTTGTACCACATCGACTTCCTCGTCTTGGCCACGTGCTCGCATTATGTTATACTCGGATGGGATTTCTTGTCGCACCACCACGCCGTCAATGACTGCGCTCGCGCTATGGTGGAATTTTCCGTGTTTTCTGCTGCCCCGTCTACCGTCACAGAACAACCTCGTGTCGGCAAGGTAGTTGCTGCCACCGACACTGAAGTTCCACCTCTTAGTGCCATCATGGTTCCTGCCCACTGTACTGAATTTTCTAATGCTACCGTTGTGTTCACGCCATCTGACGTTTTCAGTCGCCGCCACAGTACATCGCTGCCATTTGCCGTTCTGCCGCCTCATCAGCATGCGACTGGAATATTTGTTTGCAACCGCAGTTTGTGCCCTCTCTCTTTGCACAGTAACGAGACGCTTGGCCACGTCCAGCCTGTCGACGAAAACGCTATCGTGCCCATTGAATCCCGGAAAACTGGCCGCAAACTTGAGTTGAATGCTGTGACTCCTCGTTTTACTTCGGATGACGTCTGCTCGGATCTATTCAATCGGTCCATCGACAGCGAGCTCCCTCAGGATCAACGAGCACAGCTTGTAGCGCTTCTTCATGAGTTCAGATATTCATTCGACTTTCCGCAGAAGCCACTGAGTCAAACCGACACCGTTGCTCACAGCATCGACACTGGAACCCATACTCCTTTGCGACAACGCCCCTACCGCGTATCAGCAACGGAACGTAATATCATTGCGGAGCAAGTGAATGGCATGCTTCAGCACGGTGTAATCACGTCTTCCTCAAGTCCGTGGTCTTCACCTGTAGTGCTCGACAGGAAAAAAGATGGTTCAATCAGATTTTGTGCGGATTACCGACGTCTCAACAAAATTACGCGGAAAGATGTCTACCCGCTTCCCCGCATCGATGACGCCATCGATTGCCTGCAAGGGGCTGAATACTTTTCTTCACTAGACTTGCGTTCAGGATATTGGCAGGGGCCGATGGCAGAATGTGACCGTCCTAAAACAGCGTTCGTTACGCCTGATGGCCTATACGAATTCACAGTAATGCCATTCGGTCTGTGTAATGCGCCTGCAACGTTTGAGCGAATGATGGACAGCATTTTACGCGGCCTAAAGTGGCAGATATGTTTATGTTACCTCGATGACGTTGTCGTGTTCTCCCCAGATTTTCCTACACACGTCGACCGTTTGCGCACGATTCTTCAGTGCCTTACCAAGGCAAACCTTCAGCTTAATCTGAAGAAGTGCCGCTTCGGGGCTCGCCAACTCACTATACTTGGCCATGTTGTCTCAAAGGATGGAATACTTCCAGACCCGGACAAACTTCGTGCGGTCGCCGAGTTTCCAAAACCGACAACACTCAAAGAACTGCGGAGCTTCGTCGGCTTGTGCTCTTATTTTCGTCGGTTCGTCCGTAACTTTGCGTCGATAATAGCACCACTTACGAAACTACTTGCTGGCCCTGCTAACCTTCCTAATTGGACCCGAGCATGTGATGAGGCCTTCGATACATTTCGCTGCCTGCTTAGGTCACCACCCATTCTGCGCCATTACGACCCCACTGTTCCGACCGAAGTGCACACTGACGCTAGTGGCGTCGGTCTTGGCGCAGTACTCGCGCAACGTAAGCCCGGCATTCCAGAATACGTCGTCGCATATGCAAGCCGCGCACTCACAAAACCGGAAACCAACTACTCGGTCACCGAGAAAGAGTGCCTCGCAATTGTCTGGGCGTTAAGCAAGTTTCGTCCTTACTTGTACGGACAGACTTTCGACGTCGTGACCGACCATCACGCACTCTGTTGGTTAGCGTCTCTGAAGGATCCTTCCGGTCGCCTTGCACGTTGGGCTCTTCGTCTTCAAGAGTTTGACATTCGCGTCGTCTACCGATCTGGGCGAAAACATTCTGACGCGGACGCGCTCTCTCGATCACCAGTGCAATCCAGTGAAGATCCGCACTCAGAAACTGACGTTCCCATCGCTGCCATTTCCATCACGAGCATGTCATCTGAGCAGCGTAAAGACCCATGGATTGCCTCTCTCCTTAACGTCCTTTCCGACACTTCCACCTCTGCATATCCACGTGCTCTTCGTCGTCAAGCCGCCCACTTTACGATACAAGACGCGCTATTATACCGGAGAAACCACCAAGCGGACGGTCGTAAATGGCTCTTGGTTATACCAAGCCACATGCGATCTGACGTATGTTCGTATTTTCATGCAGAACCGCAACATGCTCACGCTGGCGCGTTGAAAACGTACGAACGCCTCCGCCGGTGTTACTACTGGCGTGGCATGTACACCTTCGTCCAAAAATATATCAGATGCTGTCCATTGTGCCAACAACGGAAGTCATTTGCCCATTCACCTGGATTACTGCAGTCTCTACCATGTCCGGCACGCCCTTTCGACCGTGTTGGCTTCGATCTATATGGACCGCTTCCTTACACTGCAGCTGGCAATCGATGGGTAATTGTCGCAGTGAACCATCTCACGAGATACGCTGAAACAGCTCCGCTACCTTCAGCTGGTGCTCGGTACGTAGCCAACTTCATCTTACGACGATTCGTCCTGCGTCACGGTCCACCACGCGAACTACTGAGCGATAGAGGGCGCGTGTTTCTATCCGAGGTTCTTCAAGAACTCCTTCGCGCATGCCGCACGGTTCACTGCACCTCTACAGCCTACCACCCGCAGTCCAACGGTCTAACAGAGCGCTTCAACCGAACGCTGGGAGACATGCTGGCAATGTATGTCAATTCAGACCAATCAAACTGGGATGTGGTGCTCCCATTTGTAACTTATGCATATAATACCGCGACGCAGTCAACAACAGGCTTTTCGCCTTTCTTTCTTCTATATGGCCGTGAACCATGCGCCACTCTTGACACCATATTTTGCCTTATCGTCCGGACGCTTCCGAATTCAGCCCTGTTTCTGAAATTGTGCAGCACGCCGAAGAGTGTCGTCAGTTGGCCCGCTCATTCACCTCGAACAAACAAGCCCTCGAAAAAGAACGCCATGACTGCGACCAGCAAGTCCAGACTTTCGCCGTGGGCTGGCTCGTCTTGCTCCGCCTACCCTTCCACTCTCCTGGCCTGTCGTCCAAGTTTGCCCCAAAGTACCACGGTCCTTACCGCGTCGTGGAACGTCGCTCTCATATAACGTATGTGATTGAGCCAGTCTAGCCATCCACAGACAGGCGCCGTCTTGGTCGCGAGACAGTCCACGTCAGTCGCCTCAAGCCAAATCACGACCCGTTCATTCTGCCGTCACCTTGATTCGCCAGGATGGCTCCCCTTTGTCGCCGGGGTGTTGTAAGGAGGAAGAAGAGCAGTACTCCGTAGTGGGCCAGCTCCTTAGCCAGAAGCTCCGGGCGCGAGCTGTGGGCTCCCGTGCTGCGATTCTTGTGTCGGTTGTCGCCGCCCGCTTTCAGCGATCACAGGCCTCCTGCTGAAGTGCTATTTGCGCCAGTAAACCCCGGTTCATTTATATTATTTTGATCTTTTTGGTGCATTTCTGTCAATATTTAAATTATTTCGAGCTTCTAACAATGTTACTATCTTTTTTTTATATACAACCGACACGTCTGCCTTGTAACAGGCCATCGGCCAAGTCAGGCTCTTTTACCAACAGTCATTATTGCGTTATCGCGCACCGCTTAAAAGACGAAGACTTAGAACCCGAACAACCGCACGAATCCAAGCGCTAACTTTCAATTGAATTTATTGGACGGACACATGATGCTTTTATACATTCGCGTTTCATGGTTACAAAAAAATTAACACCATCTTCCCAAAGGGAACCCTGATGGGATGCGAAGAAGCAGCGTTGCGCACGGGTGGCGTCACGGGTTGAACGGCGCTAACGCGCCAGCTCCGGTCCAGCGCCCGTGCCCACTCTGAAGAAACGACAAGACCTACGCCAGCCATCGCTTCAAACAAATCTTCCAGCGCTCACCGCAGCAACTGCGTTGGCGCCGTTCAACCCGTGACGCCACCCGTGCGCAACGCTGCTGCTTCGCATCCCATCAGGGTTCCCTTTGGAAGATAGTGTTAATTTTTCGCGCGTGAACCGACGAGTCGGCGGTGTAGCGAGCGGCGGCAGCGGCAGGTGTTGCGGGCGAACGGACGAGGCGGCAGCTGCGGGCGCTGCGGCGAGCGCGCGGCAGGCGAGGGAGAGAGTGACGTCAGCGCGCACTGCTAGGGTAGCATGACGTCAACGCCGTGACCTACTTGGCACCGCTCCAACACCTGCGGCGAGGGGAGCGCGTTGCGGCGCGTTCGTGCGGACGCATGGAGGGACAGCGTTAAGGGGGGAAGAGGCCCTTAGACATCAGGCATCTTATTATTTAAGCTAGGGTGATGAAAACTTATGAGATTATGTATTTACATGTGCAGATGTCAAATATGAACTCAGTTTTTATGTACCTCTTACCATTATTTTTTTAATTAGTCAATAATTAAAAAACTTTTTGATGACCTTTTTAGTAAATTGGCTGTACAGATCCCGCTGAATTAAATGTCATTGCATTCTACAGTTAGCAAAGAGTGCAAAAAGCAAGTTTTATGGCTCTAGCTTTCCTACAACAAAAGTTATGAAGCTTCGAAGTTCATCATTCCATTACCAAGGAAAGATATTTTTTGTATTTTATTTTTTCTAAAAATTTATGGTGTCCTATAGTTACATATGGCGCTTTCTTGCACTCACTAAACATCCAGCTTTTCAGCAAGAGAAAAATTATCCAAATCGGGCTCACTAAAGCTGAGAAACGCTTGTCAGAAGAATGAAAGGTGGCCAAAAAATTGAAACTGAGAAAATCGCAAAAAACAAAACTCCGTATATTCAATGAGTGCTACACAAATAAAAATGCTTTATTTCGCAAAAAAAATGCCTGATAAGGCACCGGGACAGTATTCTATTGCATTTTTCAATCGAAACGGCTCCATTGCGCGTCTAGCACTTAGTCATTTCAAACAGTTTGTCGAATGCGAAGTCGACGATCCCGTAGCTCGCCGCACACGGGTCATAGTCCTCGCGCGCTATCGCGAGCGACCGCAGCTCGCTAGCGGAAGTTGCCGATAAGCTGTAGATCGCATCTTTAGTCTGTTGCGTACGATCGGCACTAGTCAAGAACGCTGTGTCGATTCTTGTACCGCGCTGCCGATCACCGACGTTGACCGAGGCGGCCGCCGAAACAGCTGGAGAAGTCGGCATTTTGACCGATGAATCGCGTTCCGCCGCCCCGCTGTCCTGCGCTGGGTGCGCTTCCGATGCACCCGAGTCATGATCTCGCTTCGCCTAGTTATTTTGCGTTTTTTTCCGAACTGATGAGCGCTGCGGAACTTTCGATATGGCTTCACCACCATCAAAGTTTCAAAACGTGGCCGAGGGCGTAGGCCTAGTTCACTCTCGGCGGCTGCGCCGCACTTCGTCTAGCCCGCTTCGCGCCGTGCCAGTACGCCGCCGCAACGTGCAGTCTTTCTTGAGGAGGATAATAAAGGTCCGCTCCAATTTCTTGCCAGCTTGCGCGGGTTAGGACTTTACGAACGTAAATCGACGAGAACACCGCGATACAGCGTCGAGTGCGCTGCAGCAGACGGCACGGGAGGCCCGGCGAATCGGAAGGCGCGATTTAGTCACGTGCGCTCGCTGTGCCAATAGGCTCACGCGGTGGGACCTTTTTTTGGCGCGGAGTTTCTGCGTGAATTCTGAGTGGACAGAAACAAGCGCGGCGGGATATTCAAGAAAAAGCGCGGCTCTTTCGAATGCGACCAAGATGGCTGCCGTAGGGAGCGTAGAACGGCAACAGCGCGGCGCTGAAAATGCCCGTTTTTCGCGCGGCCATCGCTAAAAATTTGGCTCGCTAATGTCACATAAAATGCTGTCACGGCTAAAATACTGGTCTAAGACGCATAAAAATTGGCGAGGTTGTGCATCAGTAGCAGCAGAATCCAAAAATAACATTTTCAAAAATTCGACTTTTTTCGCGATTTTCGGTCTCAAAGACCCGCTTCCCCCCCTTAAGCAGGCTAGTCAAAGAGCTGCTTCGCATCTAAAAACTTTTACAAAAATGGTTTACAAACAATGAATAGATACCCACTGGCCCAAGGAAGCAAGTACCCTTATTTTCCAACAGCTTTTATCCAGTGGTATCCCACAGAACCCTCGTATTTCTGGAAATAAATCTGTATCGTGCTGTATTAGCTTTCGCACGAGGAGCATCCATTTGTCTGGCCTTCGCCTCACGCTAGTAAAACAAAGATAACAAAAAAATTAGCGCAGCTTGCACAAAGTCGGGCAAGGCTGGGTCACAGCCAAGGAGGTTTAAAAAAAATTTAAGGACACTTTGTAAATTCCAAAGTGTGTTCGCCGAAAGCCGAACACACTCTGTAGACCGACGCGAGGCGCGACCGACTCGACCGGCCGCCGTTGGCGCGCCCAGGCGGCAGCCCGCGCGCGCTGCGACATGCCGCATTTCGCGCCGGCGACGTTACCCAGATTCCACCGCGTCTGCGTCTCTTCGAGATGAAGGGACGCCGAGAGTGCTCGAACGCCCATGCATCAAGGCAACGTAGCGCGGCGCCCTCGTGGGAGTAATATCATAGCTCGGCACACTCATCATGAGTGCACTCACTCACACTCACTCGTACTCATCTGAACGCGGTGAGTGTGAGTATGAGTGAGAACTCATGAGTGTGAGTGGTCGTGAGTGAGTACTCATGAGTGTGAGTGGTCGTGAGTGTGAACATGAGTGAGCACTCATGAGTGTGAGTAGTCGTGAGTGAGTATTCATGAGTGTGACTGGGCGTGAGTGTGAAAGTGAGTGAGCACTCATGAGTGAGTAGTCGTAAGTGAGTACTCATGAGCGTGACTGTGCCTGAGTGTGAAATTGAGTGAGTACTCATGAGTGTGAGTAGACGCGAGTGAGTACTCATGAGTGTGAGTGGTAGTGAGTGAGTACTCATGAGTGTGAGTGGTCGTGAGTGTGAACGTGAGTGAGCACTCATGAGTGTGAGTAGTCGTGAGTGAGCACTCATGAGTGTGACTGGGCGTGAGTGTGAAATTGAGTGAGCACTCATGAGTGTGAGTGGACGTGAGTGCGAACGTGAGTGAGTGCTCATGAGTGTGAGTAGTATGAACGTGAGTAGTCGTGAGTATGAACGTGAGTGAGCAATCATGAGGGTGAGTAGGCGTGAGTATGAACGTGAGTGAGTACTCATGAGTGTGAGTAATATGAACGTGAGTATGAGTATGAACGTGTGTGAACACATGAGCGTGAGTAGGTATGCCGCACAGAGTAACACACACACACACACACACACACACACACACAGTGAGTGGTCTGCTAAGGAAGTGAGAATCCCTAATGGTGCTGACGTTGTTATCTAGTAGCAGTTGACCAGACCAGCGATATGAGGCCGCGAAAAAGTTTTATTGTGATGTAGTGTTAGCTCAGTAACAGGTGTTTCAAGTTGTAAGAAAACAGGAAGCAGAACTAGCAATCCGAAAATGAGATTTGACTTTTCTTCAAGAGAAAACTGTCACTCGTGCAGCGCATTTCAATCGGCTAGCGTGTCGAAGACGCTGCCGGATACGTCAAACATCACCCAGCTGGCATTCTGATTCTGCGCCGTACGTGTGCGCTGTGTGCCCCGGCGGCGTGGCGCATCGGTGCCTGTCTCGGCGCGGCGGTGGCTGGGGCGACGGCACCTCCTCTCTGTCTCCCGTCTCTTGGTGGGCGTTGCTTGTTTGGTATTGTAGCGTGCGAGAAAGAGATTTAGCAAGTTATAGAAATACGGTATGGGACTACGGTACCGCTCCTCCTCTCTTGCTCGTTGTGCTTTCGCCGTTCCTAATTACAGTAAAGGCACCCCAACACCACAAAAGCCTCTTCAAAAAAAAAAGACCCCACCTCCCCGAAGGGAATCGTGAGGAAATGCGAATGCATTTCGCGCGCGATTCACTCCATTTATATATGGTGGTTGTGGTTCGAAGAAAGAAAAGGCGCCTAATTTCTGCAGCCCGGTCGGGAGCACGGCGCAGCGCCTTTTTTTTTGCTTTTTCTTGTTTTTTTAAATTTTTTTACTTATTTTTTTAATTTTTTTTTCATATATAGCTCCGCCGAGCTCCGCCGCAGACCGCTTTTAGTTGACGCGCACGCTGCCAATTTTTATTGTTCAACAACGCACAGGAGAAATCTCCCACCGGCACCACCTTGGAGGTCAAGATTCATTGCCATATATACGGGGTGGCCAGGGAACGGTTGTGCAGCGCGAGCAGTCGGTTTTTTCAACCAAGAAACTCGCTAACAGACGCTGCCTGTGTCGGCGTCGTGAGGCGAGAGAGGGAGAGGGGGGGAGCGTAGGAGAGGAGAAGAGAGGTGGGACGCGCATGCGCAGTGGGAGTGTGGACGGCGCGGGCAGGGATGCTTAGAGGAGGGGGGGAGCGTAGCAGGGGAGAGAGGAGGGGAGGCGCATGCGCAGTGAGGGTGTGGTTGCCGCGGGGAGGGGAGAGAGGGAGAGAGGAGGTTTTTTTTATGTTTATTTTTTTTTGAAAGGGTTTGCGCATGCGCAGTAAGGGTGGTCACGCCGTACACCACCACCACCGGATTAAGCTTCGCCATAAGATGCTTCACATCTAACACCTGCCGGCGCGCACACCTCCTCAACCTATCCTCCTCCTCCGCGGACAACGCCAACGCCGCACAACGCCAACGCCGGATGCCTGACATAGCCCGACTATGAAATGCGTTCGCATTTAAAATTACTGTGGGGTGTCACGCCTCATTGCTGCCTGTCAGCCTACGCATTGCTTACGATGCAGCTGTCGATCGGGGGAGGTACTTTAATAAAATGCTTTGTTGAGCGCGTTGGTTCATTCTGGAATACATTTGAGCGCAAAAGGGCCAGACACGAGAAGAAAAGACGATACACGAGCGCTCGTGTAGTCGCCTTCCCTTCTTGCGCTCATGTCTATTCCAGGACGGACTTTAAGCACAACGAGCTGGAGAGGAGTAGCGCTACCATAGTCCCGTACCGTATTTGCGTACCGAATTTGCGCAACTTGCTGAAGCCCTCTAATGTGCGCATATTCGGTTCCGGTCGCACTATGTTGCACACGGAGGTTTCGTGTTCGAAGAGGCGCTTGGAGGGCGGCATATTCATGGAGCTGCGGACAGGCACAACGTGCGCCCAGGGAAGAGCTATACGTGTGCCTGTTGATCCAATGGCTGCTTGCGCACGCGGGGCTGCTGCGGACGGCCAACTAAAGCTGTCCTTCAACGAGTTGAGACCGCTATGCGTGTCTTTGTACACGCTCCTCTAATGTGAGTGATGCAATCATTTATCAAGGGCTATTGTTTGCTGATCGCCGATTATGTCTGCACTGCTGAAGGCACGATATGTCGTTTTGACATGGGGTTTCGTGTAAGCCCTTATAACATTTGCATCGATATCCACGGTGCAGCGTGTGTCCACTCGTGCAATTTTTAAGTGATCCAACGCACGCCCAACAACGCGCATCACACTACGAAACACGAAGTAGCACGAATCACACGCACGAAGCAATGTTGCAGTGGCTAGCGGTGGCTGCGAGGGGCTTCAGCCACTTTAGCTGAACTTCCGCGTGAAGTGCGTCAACTTTTACGAGTACATTATCCAGGAAGATGAAGTGTTGCGAACAACGCGTAGCCAGCTGACATACGACTTCAAGAGACCGCAACAATAAAGAAATAATGGATTTGTCTGGAAGATACCGCAATAAAGAAAACTGATTTCTCTGACTCCCTACGTTAGTGTATGCCCCCCCCCTCACCCCGTCTCCCGTCCTGTCTTCCTTCATCGAAGAGTTGGTAACCCTAAGTACACTTTACCGCTAAGCAGCGTTCGTGAACGGCGTCAAACGGCAGCCACGCGATGTATTAGACGCATGCGGTGGCGTCTTCGACATGCTAGCCGATCGAAACGAGTGACAATGGACACTTGCAGAAAAGTTTGACCCCATTTTCTGAGTGTACCTTCCAATAGAGATCAAATGAACTACCGAAGGGAGTCAGGCTGAATATTTTTTTTATTGCGATAGCGATTATATGGACACTCTAGGCTGATTTTTACCGTTGCCGTCGCCATCGCCGTCATGACCCGGATATGTATATGTATGTATATATATAAAAAAAGCGCAAAAAATAAATCAGACGAAAAAAATCCCGAGGCACCCGACCGGGGATTCGAACCAGTGACCCCTCGCCCCACAGTGTCGTGCGTTAGACCAGAGCTACCCCCCCATGCATGCGCCGGCATAATAATGGCAAGCTATTAATGCATTATTAAGTGATCTCGGAGGAGCTTGAGCGTGTTTGCTATCACGCAACGCTCATATATTTTCTTTCACTTTGAAAACTGCCCTTGAGACGCGCACGAAAAAGAGGCACCTTTCTGTACCCAATCGTGATGTGGAAAGAAAAAAATGCCCCCCACCTCCCCGAAGCGAATCGTGAGGAAATGCGAATGCATTTCACGCGCGCTTCACTCCATTTATATATGGTGGTTGTGGTTCGAAGAAGGAAAAGGCGCCTACTTTCTGCAGCCCGGTCGGGAGCAGGGCGCAGCGCGTTTTTTTTTTTTTTGCTTTTTTTTTCTCATTTTTTTCTTCTTTTTTTTATATTTTTCATTTTTTTTTCAATTTTTTTTGTTCTTTTTTATTTTTTTTTTAATTTTTTTCATATATAGCTCCGCCGAGCTCCCGCGATGCGAGCGCAATCACGCACCAGAGCGCGCTCCTCCTCTCCACTCACTATAACACCTGCCGAGGCCGCCGCGGACAACGCCAACGCCGGATGCCTGACATAGCCCGACTAAGAAATGCATTCGCATTTAAAACTGGGGATGCGTAAAGCACGCAGCGATGGAGCGGTGTTTCCTACTGGAACATGCAAATCGCTGCTAATGTGCAATGAGAGACAGAAGACTCCGACTGGACACAGAGACTCGCAGTCCGCTTTCAGTTAACGCGCAGCTGCGAATTTTTATTGTTCAACAACGCACAGGAGAAATCTCCCACCGGCACCACCTTGGAGGTCAAGATCCATTGCCATATATACTGGGTGGCCAGTGAACGGTTGTGCAGCGCGAGCAGTCGGTTTTTTCAACGAAGAAACTCGCTAGCAGACGCTGCCTGTGTCGGCGTCGCGAGGCGAGAGAGGGAGGGAGCGTAGGAGAGGAGAGAGAGGGGGGGCGCGCATGCTCAGTGGGAGTGTGGACGCTGCGGGCAGAGATGCTAGAGGAGAGAGGGGGGAGCGTAGCAGGGGAGAGAGGAGGGGAGGCGCACGCGCAGTGAGGGTGTGGTTGCCGCGGGGAGGGATGCCTAGAGGGAGAGAGGAGGTTTTTTATTTTTATTGTTTTTGAAAGGGTTTGCGCATGCGCAGTAAGGGTGATCACGCCGCACACCACCACCACCGGATTAAGCTTCGCCATAAGGGTCTTCACATCTAACTTCACTTCACTTTATTTTCCTTAAAGACCTCGCACTGGAGGTATTACATAAGGGGTGGGGTTTACAAAATAGTGGCTACATACATTTACAAGATAGTGGCTACAATGCATTTATTGAAGCATACCAGATTTTAGTTTTTCAGAAAATGATGATGCGCAGGTGGTTTCGATGATATGGCGGGGCAGACCGTTCCAGTCAGCTGATGATCGACAAAAGAAAGATGCAGAAAAAGTCGCAGTGCGGCTGCGTGGACGAGTAACTTGCAAGTGGTGCCCTGTGCGCTGCGATGTGCGCGGTGGCGGTGCCAAAATATATGGGGCATGATGAAGCGAGCTGTAGAAAAACTTATGAAAAAGTATTAATGAATCAATGCGGCGCCGGGACAATAGCGTGTTTAAACCAGACTGTGCTTTTAGTAGAGATACGCTGGTGTTATAAGAATATGATGATTGAATGAACCTTACTGCGCGATTCTGAATGGCTTCTAGTGCATTTATAAGGCATGTTTGATGAGGTGACCAGATGGGAGAAGCGTATTCTAGCTTCGGGAGTACGAGTGACTTATATGCTAGAAGTCTTACGTGGCATGGTGCATGGCGCAGATGGCGTTTTAGGAATCCAAGGGTTTGGTTGGCCGAGGCAGTAACACGTGTTATATAAGGCGACCAGTTCAAGTTATGTGAAAGGGTGACACCAAGGTACTTAAATGTATCTACTCTTTCTAATGAAGTGTTAGCAATAGTGTAGGGTGTGTATAATGGCTGAAGACGGCGAGTAAAACATATTACCTTGCATTTGTTGGGGTTGAGGGTCATCAACCATTCGTTGCACCAATCATGAACACTGTTCATGTCTTCTTGCAAAGTGGTGTGATCAGCGTTGTTAATGATTGTACGGTAGATAACACAATCATCTGCGAACATTCGGATTTGAGAAGCAACATGTAGAGGGAGGTCATTAATATAAATAAGAAACAGCAGTGGGCCTAAGACGCTACCTTGTGGAACGCCAGATGTTACAGGGAGGGGGGGCGGAAATGGAATTATTGACATGTACGGACTGTGATCGGCTAGCTAGGAATTCTTCAATCCAATGGAAAATGTCGGGATGCAGATTCAACTGTGAAAGCTTAAGTAACAGGCGTTGGTGGGGTAACTTATCAAATGCTTTTGCGTAATCAAGAAAAAGATGGCATCTACCTGTTTGTTAGTATCGAGGATGATGTGCAAGTCATGGATGAACATGGCAAGTTGCGTTTCACATGAGAGGCCCTTGCGGAAACCATGTTGAGATGCGTGAAAAAAGTTGTTGGCGTCTAGAAACTGCATGATTTGCGTGTAAATGACGTGCTCCATTATCTTGCAGGGTACACTAGTCAGGGAAATCGGTCGGTAGTTAAGAGGAGAGTTTTTGTTGCCTGATTTATAGATCGGAACGACCTGCCCTTCCTTCCAGGCAAGGGGGGATGCTACCGGATGATAAAGACTGCGAGAAGATTAATCTGAAATAGGCTGCGCAGATGTTCTTGGTGTTTTTTAACAGTTTCGTGTTGATATCATCTGCCCCTGATGTCGATGAAAGTTTAAGCTTTTCAATTATGGCCATTATGCCTTGTTCGCTGAATTCGATTGCTGACATGACAACCTGGATAGGGGGGTGGGGGGCACTGGTAGAGGAGCATCAGGTTCAGTGGTGAATACAGATGGAAAAGCAAGGTTAAATACATCAGCACAATCTTGTTCAGGAATTGTAATGTCGTTATCGTCACACCTGCCTGCGCGCACACCTCCTCAACCTATCCTCCTCCTCCTCCTCCGCGGACAACGCCGGACAAGGCGGGATGCCTGACATAGCCCGACTAAGAAATGCATTCGCATTAAAAAAAAAAAAAGAACAGCGTGCACCTTGCGTCAGACGCCACTACGTGGCAGGGGACGCAGAAGGGTCTTTCCCCGTGCAGCGCTTTAAACGAAAAAGAAATATATAAGAGCGTCTGGTTCTGCGTTGTCGACACTTGAAGCGCGTTGTTCAAACACAAAGGCGTAACAACTGTGATATCTATAGTTTACGCTTGTCCTGTGTATACCTGCGAATCCTTTTCGAACGTCCTTCTTTGTGTTTCAGCGGGAGGCTGCAAATATTGAGCTGCTCGTCGATTTTTGTGTGACATTCCAATTTCTTGCTATCGCATTCATTGCTTCGCGCTTCCGGCGAAGCAGTGACTTTTTTTTTAATTTTCTTCGAGTGTAGCACTGTTTCGGCTACTAATTTGCCTCGGAACGGTGACATGTGCAACAAAAGCACGAGCAACATTTTTGCTAGTACTTGAGAAAATGAGTTTGAGCGGTCAGCAACAGTGATTGCGTCAACTAACATAACGGCACTCCACTTTATACATTCTACTAATAAACTTGATCACTTGAGTTGGTAATATTGACGCGTTGTCGTTTGTTTATTTATCTTTTTTTTTGTTTTGGAGAACTTACTTAATGTTTGCCTTGGTGATTTTTCTACAAATTGCTGTTTCGTAGATCAGTGTGGTTATGGTATTAGTCATGATTCCACGTCCATATTTTCTTCTTGTTCGAAAGCGTCGTGTGACTTGTCAGGGAAAATCCTAAATTTCTGCTTTTATCCTGACAGCATCTATATTGGCCTGTCCGTTTACCGTTTTACGTTCCTTTTGTTCTCATCAGCTTGAAGGCAATCCTCGACGTTATTCATCACTACATTTTACTTTGGCTATAGCGAAAATATATTTCACGTTAATACTCATCAAAGTGCGAAAACTAAAAGCCGGAAAAAGATGTCGCAGGACAACGTGTATATATGCCAGTTCGTAGTCCGTAGAGGTCGGGCTGGCCCGTAAGTTTCCCAGGTTGAGCGTTGGGCTAGTTGGTGCAGCATAATTTCAATGTTTCACAGCTCATGGAACGAGGATGAACAAAGATGACACACAATGAACGCTGAACTTACAACTGGCTTTTATTTTCCTGCCTCAGCAATATACAGGGTGTTTCAAGAAATGTGTCCACTATTTTTAAAAAATCAGCGAAATGCGGTATTTGCTCACTGTCTTCACAATTGCTTTTTCTGTAGCGGCAGGCATCTTAAGATGGTTGAAGACATGATTTGGGACAGTAATCTGCGTCTACCATCCTTTTGGATGGTAGACGCAGAGAAAGAGAGTTGGCAATTCGAGAGGAGTCACAGAACTCTCGTGAAGCGCGTTTCGATTGGCTTCCGTTACGAAGGCACCGCCGTATACGCCATACATGTCACGCGTTTGCCGTTCGGCGCCGTTGGGAAGGGCACACACTCTCGCACTGGCGCCAGAGAGCCTGCGCGCCGGGCCAGCCGCGCGGTGCCTCAGCCTTTCCGTCTGCTCTCTCTTCTCCTCCGCCTTTTGGAATGCTTTGCGCTGGTCGCGCGTCTTGTAGTTTTGAGCATTTTGAGTTCGAGCGAACATGCGTATTTGCAGTGGCGGTCACGCCAGACGCCGTGCTCGAAGTGACGCTTGTAGTGAGGAATATTCTTGAAGGTGCGGACACGGACTACGTGCGCCTCTTAACGGTGAGTGTACTGCTTTCGTAGGTACTAATCACACAGCTTAAGCTGGGCATCTGCAGCAGCTCTGCGGAAGTAGGCTGCCAGCCATATCCAACAGTAGCCTGCATCCGCGATGCTGTTGCAGGATGTTCAATTAAACAGTCACTTAACGAGTTCAGACCGCCATGCGCGTTGTTGTGTAAGTGATTGCGTGGCTCATAAAATGAGTGATGCAATCACTTATCAAGGGCGATTACTTTCTGATCGCGCATTGTGTCTGAACTGCTGAAAGTGCTTGATATGGTTTTGAGCTGCGCTTTAATCAACGTCATAATAACATTTCCATAGATACTCGAGTGTGCAGCGTGCTTCCACGCGTGGAAACATGAAAAAATTTGGGGGACCCTTAAGCTTCGCCTTTAAGAGTTGAACGCGATAGCGATATCCCGTCCCTACTGCGTACTTCAATCACTTAGTGCATACTATGTAATGGGTGGTATGCTTTAAACCAGGAGAAATTATGCGCGGCAAATGTGGGAAATGTTTTCGAACTTGCTATGCACCCACTACGTGGTGTTAAGGGAATACGCGCAGAAAGGAGTGTGCCGTTTGTAATGGGTGGCTGGCTTTAAACTATGGAATCGTTATGATAGTCACATATTCTGACGCCCGATGGCAATGTACGCTTGTACCACGCAATATTCCTGGGATATTACATGTTATATTGCGACGCCTATATAAAGGGCGCTTGCGTTTGCGAAGCATGGAAGTCATTTTCACTGCATTTCCAAGCAGAGGAAGTTATTTTCACAGTATTTCCAAGCAGAGGCATGGCTGTATGGCACTTCATCCAGCCATG
This sequence comes from Rhipicephalus appendiculatus, assembly GCA_030522465.1. Lineage (NCBI taxonomy): Eukaryota > Metazoa > Arthropoda > Arachnida > Ixodida > Ixodidae > Rhipicephalus > Rhipicephalus appendiculatus. The sequence continues at coordinate 121,737 of JALIZH010021518.1, forward strand.
CCTCTGCTTGGAAATAATATGTTTTTCCTTATCGGTATACATAGTCTGTGGAAGACGCGTATGCAGGACCGCAACGCAGAGCCGATCACCTCTGCACGCACACATTTCATCCGAATGGCTATTCACTTAAAAGATGTATACGATGAACTTAACTTTAGGCCTGACTGGTACTCCAGCTTGGAGAGGTGTTTAGCCTCGCCTCTTTTCTTGTGCAGCACATTATCCAAAACTCTCCCTGGACTATAGGACCTTAGCCTTCGTGTTTCTTTGCCAACAGTGCTTGTACGCTTATTGTCGCTATGGAACTGCAACTGTGCAACTGTATGCGATACTGTGTACTATTTTAATACGCATTCTATTAAATACCATGATGAAAAAAAAAAAGGCTTGGCTGTGTGGTAGAACACCTGCTTGCCACGCAGACGACCCGGGTTCGATCCTCACTTGGACCCGAAAATTTTTATTATTTATTTTATTTGAATCTTTCTCGATTTTTCGGTCACGGACAAGATGATGATTTTTCGCTCACAACGAACGACGCCGACGCCGGAATTTCTGCGAAACGAGCTCTTTAACGCTATCGCGTTAAAAAAAGTTTGTGTACAGAGACGCGCTGCATATAATGACGTTCGGCTTTACAGCAGAATCGAGTGAATATACGTGACAGTGGGAGCTATGTGAGGTAATTCTAACATATGCCATGTCTCATGTCGACGTAGACGGCGTCCGCGCGCGTTGCTGTCGTTCGAGCGCTCGTACAACTGAGTATTTAAGAATGGGTTACGTTTGTAGAACACGCTGTCAGTAACCGCTCACGGCGTCCCCTGACTGCCGGAGGGTGCGCTTGGTTGTGTCAATATGCCGGCGCAAAGCCGGGCTTATTCTGGAAGCACTTTTTGAAGCGATTTATCAGAAAAGGAGGGCTTTCGTTCGTGCATAAACAGTGCCTATCGCGAAGCGGGGTTCCCGCCTTCTCTTACGTGAAAATTTGTTTTGGTTACGAAATTATTTAAAACGAAACACTCGTGTCAGATGTGTGTACAGTAACGGTGTGTTGAACAAAGGGTGGTTTAAATAAAACTAATCAGTCTGTGTGTTTGCGTGTTGGTTATTCCCAGAATACCGGATCGCTTCTGCAGCCTCTTCACTCCTTTTGACTGCCACACTCGGGGCAACGAAGGTGTCGCTATGGTCTGGCGCTTCACCACTAGTGATAGGAAAATCAACAGTGGCGTTCGTAATGTCAACGAGGCACTCTGCCCTACATTTCCTTTGGTTGGACAAGACGACGTAGGAAAAGAGGTGAGTGGCACCCACGCAAAGGAGCCTGAAACAATTGCCTTTGTTGTTTAAAAAAAAAGCTCACATCATCTTGTGCTGCAAGTTTGTCACCAAGTGACATCTTAGAAAAGCTACTATATGCAAGTTGTTTTACACGATAACGGCAAAAAACACGGTTCCTTACCATGCCTCTTTGCATTTGTTGTTTTGTTGTGAGCCTTCATTATGTCTGTGTAAATCACTTATTGTGTAGGTATTGCAAACTCTTACTATGATTCCGTTTTTTCATTATGATATCACGTTCTTATTTTCAGGTACCATTTTTCATGGCTGCTCACGCTGAAGAGGAGCTACAACATAGCAAGTGACAAGTCTGATTCCTCCAGCCTTCACGACTTTTTGATTCTTAATCATAAGGAATAAATATGGAAACATGATACTGATATCTGCTGTTTATTTTGCACGACATGACACTATGCACATCACAGTCACATATTTTGGTTGGTTATACTTATACAAGCATGTAAATGAGGAATACCTCAACTGCTTCAAATTTTGCGAAAATAAAACAGCACGAAAGACGGGACGAAAGACACAGTACGACAGGACCAGTGCTGGTCCTGTTGTACTGTGTCTTTCGTCCAGTCTTTCGTGCTGTTTTATTTTCGCAAATGTCGCACCAACTTGCCCAGACAAAAGCAATGCTTCAACTTTACTGGATATGGTGTGTTTTGAGGAGTTTTATCAAAATAATGCTAAAATTGAACTATCCTTTTTTTGCAGTCGCTGGGCACAACGGCAAGTATTAATGGAGTTGCTTAAAATGAATACTCCACTATTTCCAGCAGTTGTCGCGCAAAAGTGTAGCATGGGTCAATTTCGTAGCTTAAAATAGCCGTAGAGTCGCTTCACGCTTCGATGGGTGTCTATTGACCCGCGTAGGAGCGTCACCGGCAAGAGTCGTCTGACTCCCTCAGAAGTGGTAGTGGGATCCTTCGCATAAGTCCTCCCACTCTTCTTAAAGGGACCCTGAAACGGTTTTGACGATTTTGTACAAACACATTGAGCCAGTAGACCAAGTCCTAAGGCTCATTTACAGACTAATTTAAGCTCTCTGCGTACACTGTGTAATTGATTACAACGCTATAAAGCTGCGAATCGCTGCAGATCACTGCGGCTCAGCCCAACGCGTTTTCAACCGCCCCTCCCCAGTATGACACGCAGTCTGCGCACGATCTGATTGGCCTGCGGTGTGCGCGCACGAAAAATTGGCTGGTAGGGTGGCGGCACCTGTCGGAGCAGATATCAACCCCTCCGCGATGTCTCTGTTGCCAGACGGCGTGCGTGCTGCCGGGCGCACTGGGGCTATGGTCTCCGAGATGCACGCAACCTGTCGGCGTGCAGTCTCAGAGGTCATCACCGGGCGAAGCTCAAATCATCGAGTGTGCTCGCATGAGCTCTGCGATCGCCAGCGATGCCAGCGTGTATCATGAGTTGAGGAGGCAAGGCAGGGGTAAGAAGGAGGGTATGATATAATTGGCCGTAGCCGCCTTGGTACACGGCGTGCAGCGAAATTTGTGGTGCCAATGGTTCGATGATGCTCTAGCCTAAACGCTGACAAAGCTTCAAATAACCGTTTCAGGGTCCCTTTAAGAGGGTCCGGGGACTCTCCTGAGCGCGCCGACTCTGACCCACCAAGAGAGTCACCGTGTCTCTCCAAAGAGAGTCGTATACGTGGCAAGTCAGAACTCTCTCTGAAAATGAGTCGGGTATACTCTTTTTTTTTCTTAGAGTGTATTAGTGTGAGTGGACGTGAGTATGAACGTGAGTGAGTGCCTACAAGTGTGAGTAGTAGTGAGTGTGTACTCATTAGTGTGAGTGGACGTGAGTGTGAACGTGAGTGGGTACTCATGAGTGTGAGTGGACGTGAGTGTGAACATGAGTGAGCACTCATGAGGGTGAGTAGGCGTGAGCATGAACGTTAGTGAGTGCGAAGGCTGAAATAATTGTGCTGAGTGAGTTTGAGTGAGTACCCCCTTAAAGCGCTGACCTATGGGGAGTATACACCAGAACACAGCGAGTTCAGTGGGTGCCGCCATATTTAGGCAGCACGTCGCGCCGTCTGTCGGAAGCGCGGCGAAGCAACACCTTGAACTGCCATGCTAGCAGACACTCCGCAAGTCAAACGCGAAACTTCCAACTCGAATCCAGCTGTAGGCATGTTTCGCGCTTTTCCTCTCCTGGAAATCTGTGCTGTTTTCTTGTGAAACGTTGAGTAGACGTTCCTCGACAGTCCGGAATGTCCACAGCACGTACATTGCAGACTGCGGCAGCAACTTCATCAGGTGCGTACTATCGCGATGAAAACAAACGCGAACTGAGGAAAGCGTGGCTTTCGACTCTGTCGAACTATGACTTGCCTTGACTGTCGCTAGGCGACTATGTGCTTTCAGCCGGCATCACCGTAGCACTATGAAATTTTGCTCTGGCAGGCACTTTTTGCACCGCATGTGCTTATCATTTGCCAGTCATCATAGGCGGAGAGTACGGGGGGGGCTGGAGGGCTCGGGCCTCCTCCGGACGGCTTCTAGGGGGAGCGGAGACCCCCCCCCCCCCCCTGGCGCCGGCCCGGGAAATTTTTTAAGAGCCTGGCTAAGGCCCCCCGTACATTGGCAACGGGCTGTTGGTCGTCCTGTCTGGCAGCTATTTCACAGGGGGCTGTTTATACCCGCTTCTTTTTCATTTAGGGATTTTAAAATTGGGGCCTTTGAGCTGTCACAGGTCAAACATTCACATAAAAATGCCCCTCAAACGGATTTGTATATGCAGAATATGTTGTGTTGACAAACAACTGAAGCGACCTGCTATGACAAGCTACTCTTGAACCGCGTAGCTAATGGTTTTCAGAACACAAAAATGCTACTGTGAACACTAAGCAACCCCTACCCAATCAGTCTGGGAATGCTTTTATTTCGCACACACTTGCTGGCCAAATGGTAATTTCTTGGTTGTCTACAAATTGGTACCCTTCGACGTGACTGCCAATAAAAGTGCCGAGAAAAGATGGTACGCATTTTTTTTTATTTTTCAGTAAAAGGAGGAACTGGCACCGGTGACCGAAAACCAACGGTAATACTCGTCCAGAAAACACCCTTCGCCGGATAAATTCGTAACTGCAGCTTTGGAAAAGGTATATAGTGGTAGAAAATGGTATTTTCTACCGTGTGAAAATTATTACTCGTCAACTTAACTTGAATTCACGAGCTTCCTGTGTCAGCGTTAGCCCAGTCGCTCCTGTCTGGGGCATGGTTTAACAAAATAAGTAAAGCATGTCAATGAAAAAATTCGGCCGATCCCGCCCATTCTGGTAATCGATTTGATGTGATGCAGTCAGCGAGTAGCAGCCTATGCGGCCTTTTTCGCTTTAAGCCAAGCGTTAGGAGGTAGATCGATGTCTTTTCGTAAAATGAAAAATAATTAAGTCTCTCCCCCCTAGAGATATTCATAATTATATCGCGGGTATCGATGCCTAAGAGACTGAGGTTGTATTACATTCTTTAACTTGGGAATATATATATATATATATATATATATATATATATATATATATATATATATATATATATATATATATATATTGTAATGATGAAGAGCGGCAGCGGAGGTTTGGCTCTCGCGCTCGACTAGCGCGAGAAGCAGACGAGAATGAAGTCAGAATAAGAACAGCCGGCCCAGCATACGGGCTTTGTGTCTTGTCTCTCTGCATTACAATGGCGCAGTCGTCATAAACGAAGCCCTACGGCAGAAGCCACCTGTGCTACAGCGTCTTCGCCGTTGCGGACCTGCCACTCAAGGAACGTCGTCGACGCTTCCTAGGCCATGGAATGCGCAAGCTTGCCGCCGCAGGAAGCCCAGTTCGGGGAGTCGTCCAGGCCTCCTCGGCACCCGCTTACCAGCCGGCGCTACAAGCACTGTCCGGGGAAGGCGTCCAGGTCTCCTTGGCGGCTCGACGGTATTATACCGACGCTCCCATTTATCGGGTTGACCATAATTCCCTGATCCAGGACATCGCCGCTCTGATTGCTACGACGGCTGCATATTCTGCCGCCGCCGCCAATGGTTCTCCAGGCAGCTCACCCGACGGTGCTGGGAGGATCATCCGCGAAGCGGCGCGCTTTTCTTAACAACTTTGCAGCTTGGCGCCTTCAAACTGCGGGATCTCAACCACCGCCGTGAGTGCCGGGCCCCCCGCATTCTCTGCTCGACCCTGGCTCCTCGGGTTATTTAGTCTCCTCGCATGACCTTCCCACGGACGTCATGCGGGCGACATCCTTGCTCGCCCAGGAGCTAGACCGTTTCGCCAGGCGAACTACCGGGTCCTTGTACTCTACACTACCATCTACGGTTGAATCGGAGCTGCCATAGTTCCGAGGATTCCAGGACGATGCCGTCCTGTGCAGTGGCGTAGCCAGGGGGTGGCACACCGGGCACGTGCCCCCCACCCCCCCTCCGAATTTTTTTTTCGCCATTGCATACAGAGCGAAAAATCACCATTTCAATGAGGTGCCCTCCCCGAAATCAAGGAGGTGCCCCCCCCCCCCAAAAAAAAAATTTCTGGCTACGCCCCTGGTCCTGTGGATCAAAACAGTAAACGCTCTCGGCACCCGCTACGCTTCGCTGGACCATCGAAAATGGCTGGTGGCCATTTACCGCCTTCGAGACGCTGCGAAAGCCTGGCACAACTACGAAGGCGTCAGACAACAATCTTGGCCAGAATGGTGTACCAGGTTAACGTATGTATTTCGCCCGCTTTTCCATGCCTCCGACCCTATCCAAGTCGACCCAGGCTGTACCGCGGATGGGAGCTCTGCGACTCACCACTTCGACAGTGCACCTCTCGGCACCCTAGCTCGGGAAGGAAATCGTCCCGACGGTTCAGCTCAGGCCCCTATCATCCTGCCCTCCCTCGGTGACCAAGATCAAGGGCCCCGTGACGATATTGTAGCTGTGACCTGCACCAATGTGCCCTCTCTCGGACAGCGAACTCATGTGGGGCACCAGCTCGACGGGCCATCGGTACCGTCCAGCCCCACGACAAAAAGCTTCTCGGGCTGCCTGAAACCTGACGTCGGACGTCGCTCCTGCACTCCGTTGCTCTCCGCCTCTGCGCCTGAACACGATGCCATACCATCACCGAGAAAGGCCGAGACCACTGCTCGTCCAGCGCAGTTGAAGGAGCCGCCCCAGATTCGCCTTCGCTTGAGGACCTACAGACATCTTTTCCGGTGCTTGGCTCGCCTTTCGTGGAGGTACCGGAAGAACTCATGGCACGAACCACTGAGCTCGCAGGCCCACCGGAGCCGCTTCTAGCACATTGTTTGAACAAACGCGCACCCGATGACCTCACCTCGAGGGACAAAGTTCTCAGGGTCAAGCGCCAGAAAGTAGCCATATGACTAATCCTAGAGCCTGTAGACGGACCACCTTCTACCCCGATGAAGCCAGCGCTAGAACGCCCATCCAAGGCACCCGCTGTGCCTTCGGGATGCTGTTACGGCAACCTTCTTTCGGCGTTCCACGTCCGCCGCTGACTCCGCGACACACCCGAAGCCCGCCGCCAGCTGTATGCTTAGCAGCTGCCCACAAAAAGTATCTGCATGGCCGACAGCGACCACAGTGATTCAGCCAGTCTCGACCTCCTGATACACTTCTGGCTGATTCCCGCACCCAGTCGCAGCGTGGCCGAGACCGACCTCCGGGATGCAGCTAGTCTCGCCCTGCAGATACACTTCTGGCAGATACCCGGTCCAAATCGCAGCGTGGCGGAGACCTGCGGCCACAACGAGGCAGCCGATGTCGGCCGCCTGAGCTTTCGGCACTTCTTCAATACACGTCGTGGAGAGCAAAAGAACGACCACCCAGGCACAGCCAGTGCCGCCCACCAGACCCACTTACAGCAGGTCCCCAAGCACAGTCCCAACGTGGCCGGGACCGACCTCTGCGATGTAGCCAGTGCCGCCCACCCGAAGCATTGTCGGCAGTGGCACGCGCTTGCAGTCATGGCCGAGTGTAATGATGAAGAGCGGCAGCGGAGCTTTGGCTCTCGCGCTCGACTAGCGCGAGAGGCAGACGAGAATGAAGTCAGAATAAGAGCAGCCGGCCCAGCATACGGGCGTTGTGTCTTGTCTCTCTGCAGTACAATATATATATATATATATATCATCATCATCAGCCTGTCTACGCACACTGCAGGGCAAAGGCCTCTCCCATGTTTCGCCAATCAACCCGGTCCTGTGCTTTCGTCTGCCACGTTATGCCTGCAAACTTCTTAATCTCATCTACCCACCTAAATTTCTGTCTCCCCCCTCAAGCGTCTGCCATCTCTTGGAATCCAGTCAGTTACCCTAATGACCAGCGGTTATCCTACCGACGTGCTACGTGCCCGGCCCATATCCATTTCTTCTTCTTGATTTCAACTATATCCTTAACCCCCGTTTGTTCCCTGACCCACTCTGCTCTCTTCCTGTCTCTTAAGGTTACACCTATCATTTTCCTTTCCATCGCTCGCTGCGTCGTCCTCAGTTTAAGTTGAACCCTCTTTGTAAGTCGCCAGGTTTCTGCTCCGTAGGTAAGTACCAGTAAGATGCAGCTGTTATATACCTTCCTCTTGAGGGATAGTGGTAGACTACCATTCATGATTTGATAATGCTTGCCGAATGAGCCCCATCCCATCCTTATTATTCTAGTTATTTCACTCTCATGGTTCGGCTCCGCGGTTACTACCTGTCCTAAGCAGACGCACTCCTTTACAACTTCCAGTGTCTCGCCACCTATCGTAAAGCGCTGTTCTCTGCCAAGATTGTTCCAAATTACTTTAGTTATATATATATATATATATATATATATATATATATATATATATATATATTGTAGAGAGAGAAACAGACACAACAGCCGTTCGCTGGGCTCGCTGTTCTATTTCTGTTCTGAGCCGGTCGCCAGCCCACAACCCACAACCCAGTACTGCCTCTTCGACATCGGTCATCACATTCGGCCACACTGCGTTGGTGCGTTTCATAAAAACCGAACACGCGAAACGTAATTTCTCAGTTCTGTCGAAGCTCTCTTTTCTTCATACGAGAGACGTGCACAGAAAAACTGTTTTTCCTGCGTTTGTCCGCACTCGTTTCACATGCCGGATGAGCTACACGCCACGTGTTCTCGCCCAGCCTTTCAATATATATATATATATGTGTGTGTGTGTGTGTGTGTGTGTGTGTGTGTGTGTGTGTGTGTGTGTGTGTGTGTGTGTGTGTGTGTGTGTGTGTGTGTGTGTGTGGAAGAGCAATTTGGGCCCCGCCCCCTCCGGGAACATGAAAACTCTCCGCCTATGCCAGTCATACCTGGCACTCGGAACACACACGCGGTGCAAAGTGCCTGCCAGAGCAAAATTTTATAGTGCTATGGTGACGCCGGATGAGAGCACATATTCGGCTAGCGGCCTGTCAAGGCATGTCGCAGTTCGAATGAGTCGAAAGCCACGCTTTCCGCTGTTCACGTTTCTTTGCAGGCGATAGTACGCCGTTACATTTGTACTAAACGTGCGCCGTGTGCGTGCACGCGTGAGTCGTAATATCTCCTATTACTGGTATGTGACCTGCGAAAGAGTACGGCAATGATTTGGTGCCGAATTCTACAGGCATACTGCACGCAAATTACTGCTGTAAAGCGAAAAAATTGAAGGACACTTTGTACATTCCAAAGTGTGCTCGGCGAAAGCGTGTGGCCATTCCACTGAGGGAAAGACGGACGGAAAAATCGACGGACGGACAGACGGACATCCGGATGGACGGACGGACATCCGGATGGACGGACGGACAGACGGACATCCGGATGGACGGACGGACGGACATCCGGATGGACGGACGGACGGACATCCGGACGGGCGGACAGACGGACATCCGGACGCACGGACGGACCACCGGACAGACGGACATCCGGACGGACGGACAGACGGACATCCGGATGGACGGACGGACAGACGGACATCCGGACGGATGGACGGACGGACGGACATCCGGACGGACGGACGGACAGACGGACATCCGGACGGACGGACGGACAGGCGGACATCCGGACGGACGGACATCCGGACGGACAGACGGACATCCGGACGCCCGGACGGACATCCGGACAGACGGACATCCGGACGGACGGACATGCGGACGGACGGACGGACGGACAGACGGACATCCGGACGGACGGACAGACGGACATCCGGATGGACGGACGGACATCCGGACAGACGGACGGACGGAAGGACATCCGGACGGACGGACGGACAGACGGACATCCGGACGGACGGATGGACATCCGGACGGACGGACGGACGCCGGACGGACGGACATCCGGACGGACGGACGGACAGACGGACATCCGGACGGACAGACGGACATCCGGACGGACAGACGGACATCCGGACGGACGGATGGACATCCTGACGGACGGACATCCGGACGGGCGGACATCCGGACGGACGGACGGACAGACGGACATCCGGACGGACGGACGGACATCCAAACGGACGGACGGACGGACATCCGGACGGACAGACGGACATCCGGACGGACGGACGGACGCCGGACGGACGGACACCGGACGGACGCCGGACGGACACCGGACGGACGGACACCGGACGGACGTGAGCATGAGACATTAAAGGCTTTCGCCTTAATACAGTGAAACCTCGGTGATACGAATTTCACGGGGCCACAAAAAAATATTCGTATCATCCGAAATTCGTATCACCAGAAAGTATGGAAAATTAGCATGCGACAAAAGAAAGCTGGCGTATATTTTCATTTACTGTTTTTCAGGACCGCAGCAATGTTGGGAAGAACTCTGAGTGATTGTCAGTTAAGTTTTTTAGATGTGGGCAATCATACCAGCGCTCATAAAAATTGAAGGACACTTTGTACATTCCAAAGTGTGTTCGGCGAAAGCGTGTGGCCATTCCACTGATTATGCCATGTCTTTTTTCTTTTACACTCTCAGTGGCATAAGACACAAACCTAATGGGTGCGTGTTTTCTTCTTTAATTTTTTACCGCGAATCGCAGCGAGACGCGAGACTCATCTTCCTCCGTTCGCATGCGTTAGTATTTTCTCGCGCTTTGCGCATCGTGCAAACGCCATCCGCGTTCCAGCTCTTAAGTTGACGGACCCTTTGTAAATTGGAAAGTGTATTCCGTGAACGCCGGGGTCCATTGAGACGGCGTCGGTCAGAATGATTGCAAACTCTGGTCACAGCGACGCTACGCAAGCAAAGCGCGAGCGCTATAGAGTCCGACGCGACCGGCGTCCGTCTGCGCATCCCGGCGGCCACCTGGCTCAGTGCCAGAGCTCGGATGGACGGACGGACGGACATGGACGGATGAACGGACGGACGGACAGACGGATGGATGGACGGACGGACGGACGGATGGATGGACGGACGGACGGACGGACGGACGAACAGACAGACAGACAGACAGACAGACAGACAGACAGACAGACAGACAGACAGACGGACGGACGCCGGACGAAGGTCGGACGGACACCGGACGGACGTGAGCATGAGACATTAAAGACTGTCGCCTTAAAGATTACACCATCCACCGCTAAAGGGAACCATGTGTAGATGCGAAGCAGCGGGCGCTAACGCTTACACTGGCGGCGGCGTTGACGCTGGCGCTCATCGCAGCGTTGCAGAGGAGAGAAACCTGGGGGGCGCAAAGCACGCAGTGATGGACGGTTGTTTCCTACTGGAACATCCCAATCGCTGCTGGGCAATGAGAGACAGAAGACTCGGACTGGACACAGAGACCCGCAGTTCGCTTTTAGTTAACGCGCACGCTGCGAATTTTTCATCGTTCGGCAACGCACAGGAGAAATCTCCCACCGGCACCACCTTGCAGGTCAAGATCCATTGCCATATATACGGGGTGGCCAGTGAACGGTTGTGCAGCGCGAGCAGTCGGTTTTTTCAACCAAGAAACTCGCTAGCAGACGCTGCCTGCGTCGGCGTTGCGTGGCGAGAGAGGGGGGAGCGTAGGAGAGGAGAGAGGGGGGGAGGGGACGCGCATGCGCATTGGGGGGTGTGGTTGCCGCGGGGGGGGGATGCCTAGAGGAGAGGGATGGGGGGAGGGGACGCGCATGCGCAGTGAGGGTGTAGACGCCGCGGGGAGGGATGCCTAGAGGAGAGAGAGGGGGGAAGCGTAGGAGAGGGAGGGGCAGGGGACGCGCATGCGCAATGGGGGGTGTTAGCGCCGCGGGAGGGATGTCTAGAGGAGAGAGGGGGGAGGGGACGCGCATGCGCAATGGGTGTGTAAACGCCGCGGGCGGGAGGGATACCTAGAGAAAAGAGAGGGGAAGCACAGCAGAGGAGGTGCGTGGGGAGGGTTTGCGCATGTGCAGTAAGGGTGGTGAGGACGCACACCACCAGCACTACCGCCGGACGGACGGACGGACGGACGCCGGACGGAAACCGGACGGATGGACACCGGACGGACGGACACCGGACGGACGTGAGCATGAGACATTAAAGGCTTTCGCCTTAATATACGGCCAGGTGCGTTGTGACCCGCGACAGCAGTAGCCCCTTTCCAATTTTAATGTGCTTTTCCGCATGACACAGAGCGATGAATTGGGCTAGTTGGTGGTGGTTCATGGTTTCTTTGTTGCGCTGCAGATGACGAGACGAGGACGCTAGGATGATACAGGGACACAGGACAGGTGGTGCGCACCACCTGTCCTGTGTCCCTGTATCGTCCTAGCGTCCTCGTCTCGTCGGACAGGTGGTGCGCACCACCTGTCCTGTGTCCCTGTATCGTCCTAGCGTCCTCGTCTCGTCATCTGCAGCGCAACAAAGAAACGCATGACACCAGACTACTGCGGCGAAAGTAACGGAAGAAGCGCTTTGACGCGGTAAATCAAGGCCTCAACGTTTCGGAATTATGGTCCTATGTTATGATTTTGTTATCGCGGAGGTGTTGGGGATGTTTTTTGGGAGATTTACGGCCGTGCCCGCACAAGTGCGACCTTAACAATCACGCATGTTGACACCGCTATTATGACGATTTGGCGGTGCGGCGCGCATGCTCGCGCTTGAGTTCCCGCGCTCGCACCTGCTTGGTGCGTCTTCCGCGAGAGCGCGGACAGCGCCTCTTCGTGCTTGGGTGGTAGCGTACGTTCGTATCAAACGTCGCGGGGTGAAAATCGGTTCGCAACAACCGATCTCCATTACATTGCAGGTCAATGGGCCTTGGCCGGGACCAAAGAAAAATTCGTATCACCCCGAAATTCGTATGAGCTGTGATCGTATCACCGAGGTTTCACTGTAGCTAGCGTCACGGTTGAATACACGCAGTAAGTGTACTTACTCGTACACTTTTGCTGGGTTCGTATAGTTTTTCCTGTTGATTGCAATTATCCGCTGGCAGCAGAACTCGGCGTTTTTCGTTGCGAATGGAAATCTGTGCAATCTGAAAACACTGCACCGGCACGATTCCCGCGTCGTGTTGTGATCTTCACAGACAGTGCTGAGTAATATCTTCCTCTTGCGCTGATTGTTTTCGCATCCAAAGACGGCCCTGTGGTGCCCAGACGACTTCTTGTAAGCGGGAGTGGCGTCAACAGGCGCTTTCTCACATTTTAAAGTCCCACAAATGGCGCTTGCCGTGCTAACTTGGCGCAGTAGATACACGCCTTGGCAATTCCGAACAACTTGGCGTCTGGGTGCGAGACAGTGGCGTAGCCAGGGGGTGGCACACCGGGCACGTGCCCCCCTCCCCCGAAATTTTTTTCGCCGTGGCATACAGAGCGAAAAATGACCATTTCAAGGAGGTGCCCCTCCCGAAATCAAGGTAGTGCCCCCCCCCCCCCCCCCCCCGAAAAATATTTCTGGCTACGCCCCTGGTGCGAGAGTATGCCGCTGGGAGCCTGGGCGCCTGGGTGCGAGATAAGCGTGCTCTGGTCTATCGAATGCTCGGTTTTCGCGTCAACGTAACGTGATGAACCTGGCGTCGACAACTTCGGCCGCCGCTGTCTCAAGCGAACGCTGCGTCGGACCATATCGAGCCCTTGATGAAGGAGCGTTGCCGCGCGCACCGCTATGCCATCACGTGATTGCTGGGAGAGTGTAAGGGGGAGAGGTCACAGCTGTGACGGCGCAACCGTTCATATGCGCCGATGTGTCATCCCTTGATTGCAGAGAATGTGATGGGAGAGGCCACAGCTGGCACCGTTCTAGGGCACGGACGGACGGACGGACGCGAGTATGAGCCATTCGCCATTCGGCTTAAAATTCTGGAGTGGAAGCTCTCGGAAGGCCTTGCCAGCAAAAGTGAAGCCAACTTTTGCCCTCCAAAAATCTAGAAAACATGCTCTTCTAGGGGCGAAGCTCCTTAGGACCTAGCCTTGTCTTCCGTTGTGGTCACGGTATAGAACCGTTGCTATAGTCGAAACATATGTCAGACACAAAAAAAAAAGAGTTTTACAATAGACTTCAACGTAGACATAGGCTAATTATAATGTAAGAGATCGCTGTTAACGGCGAAAATAAACCTATCAAGAGTTGATCTCTACTAAACTGTGCCTAGATGTTGAGGCTACTCGAGGAAACGTGTAACAAAAGGCACACGTCGAGCACTATATGTCCCAAAAAATTACCCATATTAAAATGTATCTTCGTAGCTATAAGATAACGGTTTCTTGGATTCACTTTCGCGGCATATCATCCACTCCAGCAATTTTCCAAATCCTCCTTGAATTCCCTAAGGCGACTGGAAGGCGAAATAAATTCTATATACACTTTATGTCACTTATTTACATTATGTGGGGCAACGCTCGGGTAACGTACGGTTACTCACCGATACGATACCCAGAGCTTCGCCCGCTCGTCATGACTGACTTCGTGGAGATGCGTGGACCATTTTTTTTCTTTTGGTGATGGCCACTTAGAGATCAAGTGGCTTTGATCTGTTGGTGTAAATGCGACGTAATTTACAAAATAAAATATTGTTGCTCCCAACGAATGCAACACATCGAGATGAGTATTGGTGACTTGATCTGCATTAAAATTTGGAAAGACTTCGAGGCTTACCAAAGAAAACTAGTAACACAAAGACACACTTTGAGCCGTGTCTGATCCCGAAAAATTTGCTGTATTAAACTAATCCAGCGCGCGAGGATTACGTTCCCTTTCCTGCGCCGAACGCCGAGAGTTTATCGTGCCCGTACTAAGATGGCAGCTGCCGCCGCCATATTTTAGTGGGGCACGGCTTAACTTTTGAGCATTAATTTCCACTCCAGCAATTTTTTTAAAACCTCCTTGTTCTTTGCAGAGCTAGGAAACTAGAAGCAGAAGAGGACGAAGATAAAGAAGACAACGAAAAAAATCCCAGCATATCCACGGGGTGAATGATAATGAGTGGGCGAAGCTCCGGAGGGAATCATCGGTAAACCGTGAATCTTCCGTGTAATTCGCCCAGTCGATCATCATGTAAAGACGTGAGAAACACTGTGTGTATATATACAAATCAACTTTTATTTGTTCTTAGACGATGGATGGCTTGCGTTGTCCCTTCATTATGACGGCTTTATGGTCCGTGAAATGAAGGGCGAGCCTTGTCTTCGCTGTTCATGGCGCCGGGTCGTAAGAGGAAGCCCGCCAAGAGCGAGCGCCTTTTATGGCGCTCATCTAGTGAACATCGCGAGAAGCAGCTGGGGTGGCTACGACAACGACAACGGAGGGACTGAGCCACAGCGTAAGGAGCTTCGCCCTCACCCCTGGCGGGCTCCCATCGCACTAACGCGCATGGAAACATCTCGAACGATCGTTCCATCCAATTAGATTCTAGCGGAGTCGCGCCTCTAGCGGTAATCGATTAAACGAGAGCAATGCACCTCCATCCAATCAGATTCGACTCCAAACGCGCTATCTGGCGCTATCCTATCCCACTAACCCCAGAGAGAGAATAAAACATTTATTTCATGTCCTTCGCGAGAAGATCGGTGAGTGGGATCCTTAGTCCGGGATCCCATTGGCGCGGGCCGCTGTCCTCGCACGTTCCTCTTGGGTCTTCGGATCCAGCTCGGATCCGAAGACCCAAGAGGCCCACTAACCCCACACGCAGCGCGCGCCTCCACGCCATCTAGTGAGCAATTCATGTACTGTCACAGCGCAGCGCCATCTAGTGAACATTGCGAGAAGCAGCTGGGGTGGCTACGACAACCACAACGGAGGGACTGAGCCACAGCGTAAGAAGCTTTGCCGTAAAAATTGGGCTACCCCTAAGCTTCGCTTTTAAGAGTTGAAAGCAATAGCGATATCCTGTCCCGAGTGCATACTTCAACCACTCTGTGCATACTTGCTATGCACCCACTACGGGGTGGTGTTAAGAGAATACGCGCAGTAAGGTGTGTGCCTTTGTAATGGGTGGCTGGCTTTAAACTACGAAATCTTTATGATAGTCACATGTTTACTCCGATGGCAATGTACGCTTGTACCACGCAATATTAGTGGGATATTACATGTTATAATGTGACGCCTATGTAAAAGACGCTTGCGATTTGCGAAGCGTTATATTTATATTCACTACATTTCCAAGCATAGGAAGTTATTTTCACTGTATTTCCAAGCAGAGGCTGTGTGACAAATTATGTTGTGCGCAGTTCGCAACAACTGCAGGTAATGACTCTATGCATTAAACAGAAAAAAAGCAGAGGCGTGGCTGTGAGGTAGAACACCTGCTTGCCACGCAGACAGCCTGGGTTCGGTCCTCACTGGGACCCGCAATTTTTTATTATTTATTTTATTTGCATCTTTCTTGATTTTTCGGTCACGGACAAGATGATAATTTTTCGCTCACAACTAACGACGCCGACACCGACGCTGACACCGGAATTTCTGCGAAACGAGCTCTTTAACGCTATCGCGTTAAAAGAGAGCGCGCTGGTTCTTGAAGATGATAGTTGTTCTGCGCCACACGGCAAAGTAGACTTGCTATACTGTGCTATACATGGCTATTCATTCTTTTTTTTTTAAATCTTTTTTTAGGAGTGAAGCTCCTTTGGCTCGCACCATGAACGTTGTCGCCGTCGTCGTAGCTCCCTGTCGGACCAAAACACAGGTGTTACATATACCGTCCATAAAGCGTTCATAGCGCGCAAATAGCTTTAAAATAGACCGTACTCTGTCCTTGCATCTGTCTGTCCGTCCGTCGGTCCGTTCATCTGCCCGTCCGTGCGTCCGTGCGTCCGTGCATCTGTCCGTCCGTCCATTCATACGTCCGTCCGTGTGCCCGGCCGTGCATCTGTCCACCCGTCCGTCCGTCCATCCATGCGTCCGTCCGTGCATCCGTCCGTTCGTGCATACGTCCGTCCGTCTGTGCATCTGCCCGTTCGTCCGTCCGTCCGTGCATACGCCCGTCCGTCCATGCAGCTGTCCGTCCTTCCGTCCGTACGTGCGTACGGACGGATAGACGGACGGATGGATTTCATAAACATTCTTTATATCGTTTATCATTTCGTCAATGGAGCTTCGCTCATCAGCATTCAATTCGTGGATCGGCTGCCAATTTTTGTGTATGTCCTTTTATATCTCTTTATCTCTCTATTTCTATTGCTGTACTTCTGTCGTTTTCTCTCTTTTTTCACTTTCTTCTCTCTTTCATTTTACAGCGAAAGCTGTTATGAGATCACAACAAGGGCCGTTATTGCGCCGTAGTTGTCCGCCGCCGCCGCCGCAGGTGTCCGTAACCACTATCGCGCGAAATAAGAAAAAAAAAGACTAACTAAATAAAAAATACCAGCGGGAATCGAACCCGGACCCTCTGCGTGGCAGCCCAGTACTCTACCACTGAGCTACGCTGTTTTTTTTTGTTTTTTAATTTATTCCCGGTCGGACGTCACACACACGGGGACAAGAGAATTATATTACAATACACCAGAAACATACAAAACATGAATGTCACAACAAAAAACACACAAAAAGGCTACCACGGCCCTCAAGCACTGATAAATAAAATTACGACTTAAAATTCCTTCATATTAAGCAGGGCTTCTACCCTTCCCAACCATGAAGGAACACATTCATTTGTTTTTTCTACCTCGATAAACTTTTTTATACCTTTCTTTAAAATACTGTCTTGCTGGTCTGCTGTCAGGGTCACAGTAAAATCCAGCCATTCGAGAGCGCCATATACTGTGCAAGGAAGTCATCATGATTAAGTCGAATGGTAATCCGTCCTCATTCTCTATCGCTAAATACCCGATTCCATGGGGGGTCTAACGGAAATTCTTTTTTTATAGTCCTTTGCAAAACATCCCAAAAGTATACCCCCCTCCCAACAGTGTACAAAAACGTGGTCAATTTTTTCCGGTTGGTTACAGATTAGACAGTGGGATCCCCATGGCATAAAAAAACCTCTTTCCTCTAGAAAGGTTCTTACTGGAAGTATGCCGGTGTGTAATTTAATGAAGAATGTTTTTGCATTTGGAGATACTTGCATTTTTTTAACGCGTTTAAGTACATTCTGACCCTTGCATGCGGTATAAAGCGCTCTGTACATTGGGATGGGGAGCAGTGTCACATAAATCCTTATAAAGTTTTTTTTTTCCAACAGACCACAGGTATTCTGTCGAAAAACGGACTCTCAAAAATCGAAAGCTGGCCACAACTTCCTTCATGCAGCCTTGTACTGCACCTGTCATCTCTTGAGTGCTCACAACGAACTCCGGCAGCAGTCTGCCTAATCTTATCTAACACACTGTTTCTTGAAGCTCCTTTGCAAACTGACCCTATGCAGGCTTCATGTCGGGTAAGGAATCGCGTTAACATGTGTAATAAGCGTTTTAGAACAGTAAAGTAACAACCAGGCGTCACACCAATGCGAATTGTGTGACGAGTGGGTCGTTCAATGCTCCAACCCATTACAAAAGCCTCAGGCATAATTCATCGTCGTCAGCCACAGCATCAACAAAGTGCACATAATGCGTTACAAGTGTGTAGCGGGTACCCCGCTTCTCCAAAGAATGACGAATAATGGCACAGTGGACGCTTCCCCACTACACAAAAATTATGATGATTTATGGCATAGTGGGTACCATGCAAGTGCGCTTGTAGTAGTTGCCCCAAGAGTGTTGAAAAAAGGCTCTAGAGAGGCCGCACTTCCAGCTTTCTCTGTGACTGTGCTGCGCGTTCCGCGCAGGCCTGGCGGTTTGTTTTGGATCTTTGTTTCTCTATCTCTCTCTACGCGTATACTCGGTCTCTCACCTTTTACTCTCTTCATCTCTAATTTCTGAAGTCTTTCTCTCTCTCTCTCTATTACTTTCGCTGTCATTGTCTCTTGTGTTCGCTTTTTTTTCCTTTTCTTTCTTTGTTTCTTTATGTCTCTTTTTCTTATTTTTTTCCTGGTTCTTTCTATGTATTTAGAATAAGACATACGTTTTTGTTTCTCTATCTCGGTCAGTGTGTAGTCGGCCTCTCGCCTTCCATCTTTCTCTCTGTTTCTTCCTATGTCCGCCTCGGTGGATCAGTGGCTAGGGTGCTCGGCTGCTGACCCGAAGGTCGCGGGTTCGATCCCGGCCCCGGCGGTCGCATTTCGATGGAGGCGAAATGGTAGAGGCCCGTGTACTGTGCGATGTCAGTGCACGTTAAAGAACACCAGATGGTCGAAATTTCCGGAGCCCTCCACTACGGCGTCTCTCATAATCATATCGTGGTTTTGGGACGTTAAACCCCACATATTATTATTATTATGTTTCTTCCTATCTATTTCTCTGTTTCTGTTGAATACTACTTATCTGTCGCTCTCTCCCACTCGTTTTGCCATCCTCCTTTCCCCTCCTAATTCCTCACATCTATCTTCCTCACCATTCCCTTTCCTACCACCTTGCCGCAGCATTCTTTACACAGCTATGCTACGCTGTGGCCGAGCATTCTTTACAAAGCTATCCTACGCTGTACCCGAGTTCCTGGATGGCCGAGTGTTTGGGGCGCTCGCATTCGGAGCCTTGGTACGTGAGTTAGAATCTCGTCTCAGCAAAATTTTTTTTTCCACCAAGGAATTCTCTCTTCCCTTTTTTTGTTTTTATTTCTTTCTTTCTCTCTCACCCTCTCTATCTCTCTCTGTACTCGTTCTCTCGCCCATCAAGTTATTGCATCCTCCGCCGGACAGATCGGAGCACGTCTTCTGGTATCGAAGCACAAAGAAAAGAAGAGGACGAAGGGGCGCGTGCCAGTTCATGATGATGATAATTGCCTATCCAAGAGACACGGTCAACCTCGTCTTTAACAGCTCTGCTGTAAAAGGCGGTGGTCTGATTATTATCGCAAGTGTTGGTTGTGTTCAAGGCCCCGTGTGCTAGAGGATCAATTCCTCGAGTGGGCGCTTTGCACCAAGTTTTCTTTCCGAGAATATCTCTTTTTTATCTTATTAGCAAGTTCGCAAGCAGTTTTACTGAGGTCATTGCCGGGATGGAAATAGACAGGTGAGTTCTTGGCGGAGTCAGGCATGAAGGAATTTCTTGTTTAAAATTCGCCACCATATGTAACACTACTATTTCATCAGGCACGCGAAGTTCGCAGTACTTTTCAACCATAGGCAACGTTCCCAGAAAAATACGATGACCAGATTACGCCACAAACTACACGCACGCTGATAACTACTTCCAACTGGCGCATTCACTTGAGCTCAACTAAAATTTCACCTATCGTGTATGGGCGCGCTGGTTTAGTCACTTTTATAGGTAGAAATGAATGTTGCAAACTTAACGCTGTATCAGAATTCCGATATAAACGCGTGACGAAAGGTAATACGTGTTCACTAGGCCATAGCGCTGATGAGACAGGGACCACAGAAAGAGGAGGGGACGTGCGCTACGTCCCGTCCTCTTTCTGTGGTCCCTGTCTTATCAGCGCTATGGCTTCAATGAATGTAACAAACCACCAAGCCCAAAAGTCTGTTCTCTTGGATAATACGTCTTTTTTTTTTTTTTTGTAAGCCAGCACAAAACATAAAATATACATGCATCAAGCCCGGAACGTGACACAGATAGATTTTAGGCTAAGCTTACTGGCCCACATAGAAATTAATAGTGCACAGGCAAAGCTCCACTGAACTGTGACAAATAAAAAAAATGTGGACATGTTGCTTCTAAATTATTAGCGTTAAATCAAAATACTCGTTAGCGAATGAAAATAATCCTGAC
Organism: Rhipicephalus appendiculatus; assembly: GCA_030522465.1. Taxonomy (NCBI): domain Eukaryota; kingdom Metazoa; phylum Arthropoda; class Arachnida; order Ixodida; family Ixodidae; genus Rhipicephalus; species Rhipicephalus appendiculatus. Next base: position 142,268 of record JALIZH010021518.1, read on the forward strand.
TTATTACAGCACATCCACGATCTGCTGTTTTCTTTAAAACAAATTTCTCGCTCGGCGTCACATAGCGCGCCATACAAAAGTGCCCGCACCACATCAGTTTGTGTAATGACTTCGGAAGGACGAATATGCGACGCCTGCATGTCGCTCAAAGCATTAGCGATATTTGTGCTGTACGCACAGTCCCTGCGGAGATAAAAGTCGTTACAGAGGCTTGCTGTGCCGCTTTGGCGTCGTGCGCTGAATTAATAAACTGAGGCTGCGAAGGCCAGCGAAACAATGAATAAAGGCGTCATCGAGTGGTATACAGCTTACACCAGGGTCCAGTGGGAGTGCGATAATAAGCGTCTGTGTTCACCACCGAATATTTTAACGCGATAGCGTTAAAGAGCTCGTTTCGCAGAAATTCCGGCGTCGGCGTCGTTGGTTGTGAGCGAAAAATCATCATGTTGTCCGTGACCGAAAAATCGAGAAAGATGCAAATAAAATAAATAATAAAAATTTTCGGGTCCGAGTGAGGATCGAACCTGGGCCGTCTACGTGGCAAGCAGGTGTTCTACCACACAGCCATGCCTCTGCTTGGAAATACTGTGAAAATAACTTCCTCTGCTTGGAAATGCAGTGAAAACTTCCATGCTTCGCAAACGCAAGCGTCCTTTATATAGGCGTCGCAATATAACATGTAATATCCCAGGAATATTGCGTGGTACAAGCGTACATTGCCATCGGGCGTCAGAATATGTGATATCATAACGACTATTCAGCGCGGAATTCACATCTAATGTATTGCACCCTTGTATGGGCCACGACAAGCAAAGCAAACATAAACAAACTCATTACTCTGCAAAAAAAGATAGTCCGCCAAATTGGAAATATTGACCCGCTCGGAACAACGCGTGAAGCTTTCCAAGAATTCAGTATAATACGAGCTGACAACCTTTATACATTTCGCTTATTGCACACACTTTCTTTCTCAAATAGGGAGCTCTCCAACTTCATTAGATCACTGTCATGCCTAGAGCGTCGGGTCATTACAGTTCCCACAAGAAATACAGACATTTGGTTCGTACCGCGTTTCCGCACTACGTATAGATACCAAGCCTTAGCCTACAACGTTCCCACATCACTTAACGCGCACAAAAGTACGATCACCTGCAACAAGAAACAATTACACTCACATTTCTGCTCTCTGGCGTCATAGGCACATGCGCAACAAACTATTTTCATAGTCTATTTCATGTTTTTATAGTTTAGCCTAGTGTAAATACATTGTATCATGTTACATCTTGTTATCTTGCGTTTTATTAGCGATACATATGTATGTGTGTTCACGTAAATGTATATATGTGTGCTTTTAAGTGTATAGGCGTCAATGTATAAGATGGTCTATTCACGGTGTACATTGATTTCTGAAACAATTTTTTTTATTACACATTTATAATATGTATCTTAAATAATCAGTTCTGAAATCGTTTTTGAATTATGTATTGTTCGTGTTTTCTTTTGTACTTGCACGTTATGTACCTTGATTCATTTCCGCACTACTGCCATGTGTATGTACAGGTCACCAGGGCCTTTGTCAAGCCGTTCTCACGGCTTTTAGCCTTGGCGACCTTCCAGTTTTGTCTGGTAAATAAAAACATTTGAATTTGAATTGAACTGATTTCATAGTTTAAAGCCAGCCACCCATTACAAACGGCACACACCTTACTTCGCGTATTCTCTTAACACCACGTAGTGGGTGCATAGCAAGTTCGAAAACATTTCCCACATTTGCCGCGCATAATTTCTCCTGGTTTAAAGCATACTACCCATTACATATAGTATGCACTGAGTGATTGAAGTACGCACTAGGGACGGGATATCGCTATCGCGTTCAACTCTTAAAGGCGAAGCTTAAGGGTCCCCCCAATTTTTTTTCGACGTCGGTGCATCTTTTCATTCACTTATATAATTGTTTACTGGCATACGTTTCACTTTTACTAAGTGTTCGCAATATTGCTGCATTTTACTTACTCGGGATACGTTTCATTATAGGTGTGTTGTGGGGTGACAACGTTGTCGTTAGCCTCACCTCCGTAGTGCTGCAGATGAAACCGTTGCATATTGTCGCACATAGGCTAGTAATATTAGCCAGATGTTATGTTCTGCCATAGCCAAAGCAGCTGGCAATACAAAGTATACTTGCATTATTTGCTACCTTGCATGGGCTCTAGGCAATTGGCACTGCGCAAACCATGACTGCATATGTCAGCACATGCGCAACGCTGGGGTATGCACGTTTAGGAGGCCAGTGTGCCTGCGGGTTGTTGATCTTGTTATGTGGCTGTTTGGGTGGTATGTGACGCTATGTGAGCAAAATGCTTCAAGTTGCAACCGGGCGTTTATTCTCTCCTGATTGACGCAAAAGACCGGAAAGAGCGAACTGTATACTAAGAGCTTACGTGTTAAATATGCCATATTCTTCATAGAGATATGAGTAATCTTACTAGTTCATCGGAGTTCTTACATTAGCTAACCAATTATCTTGTCCGGCACGTAAGGCGGAGCATGGAATTTTCACGCGAAAACGCCACTGCCAAAAACAAAGGAGAACGAGGGAAAATGCAGCGCGGAATTCGGGAGGTTAACCAGAAAATAAGTATCCACGTAACAATATCCTTAGCCGATATGACGAATGGGTAAGTGTAGGCCTATCGGCTAAATTTGAAGGCATACCGAACAATCGGGAGGCCCCGACAATAGTGAAACACGTATTATTAGAAGCGCGAAAATTGTGTGTCAACTCATATACCGTTGAAAGTAATTGAATATGAAAAGTGAAAAGGAGGCGTATTTCAAGGAAACCGAATGGCCAGCGTCAGAGGCTTTTGGCCGTTTATTGCCTGTACTGTACCTGTTGTATCTGCCACAGCTTCGCCAGGCTTGACACTTAATCAGATTGTGATACTTCATGACATTGTCGTTTACTGTATGTTTTATCCTGGAGTAGATATATTGACTCTGTTTCATTGCAGGAAGTCCAACAAAACAAATTTCATGAATAATGTGCGTAAGCTTTCATTCAGCTGTACAATAAACTGCTGCTGAGTGAGATAAGACTAGTTTTTTTGTTTTTGCGGAAGCGCAGACAATTCTAAATCGCTCATCGCGTTTTTTTCACCTAATCTAAGCGCTTTATGATGCGCGCACCATTCCTAAAACAAAAATTAAAAAAAAATGTTTATCGCGGCATGCTCTCCACACACTTCGCGCTTTCTATGGCTCTCATTTTCCACCGTGATGACACTGCGAAAAAAGCATCTGTTCACATATACACCCATACCCAAGCGAATTGACGTCGCCAGAAAAAACTAAACAGTTTACTTCATGTTCATAAGCAGCAAGAGAATGTAGAAAAGTTATGAATAAATACTGAGCCCACATCAGGTGCGGCATTGGCTGACGCGTTTAATAGCTACTTTGTGTCACTGGAAAGAGATCCCGCGAATCTCGCTGCAATGAATACTTAAAACAAACCCACAAGAACGTGACCTCGCACACAATGAGAAATAAAATCCAGGGTATAGCCGTAATAGAACCCAGATACACTGCGTGGAACTCAAGCATTCTGAGACAAAGCCACGCCATCGCTGGAAACGTCTTCGTAACAAGGTCGACAGTACACAGCTAAGTGGCTGACCCTATCGACCCTATACACAGCTAAGTGGCTGTTTGGGCGTCTTGGTAAGACATGACTGATAATCTTCAAGCGCAGAACCAAGTTAGCACCAGTGTGTCTTCCGTATTTGTCGCCATCCTTGTATAGTTGGGCGCTTAAAGATTATTAGCCAATGCCGCAGTCATGACAGGCGGAGGAGTAACGTGAAAAGATGTTATACTGCGCGGAGTAAAGCGTAGAAACACACGAGCAATGTGTGGTTCAACGCTTGAAACCACCGACTCATGGATGGTTTAAAGCTGCTCAGCCATTTCAGAAGGCTCAGATATAATTCATCATCATCATCATCATCATAACCCACAGCACCAACACAGTGTGCATGTACGTAGGTGCAAGGTGCACACATTCCCTTACATCCTCGTGGCACGTCTCTCACTGCTTCGCTAACTGATGATGAATTATAGCGTAGTGGATACTTCGCAACCCTAAGGCCCGTATTCACAAACCTCCCTTATCTCAACGCTATAAGGCGCTTTTTGATAAGGAAGAGAAAATTTTAAGGATGAGAAAAGGCCAGGATGTGTTTCATAAACTCGCCTTATTCGGTTTTAAGGCAGCCTTACGTAAGGGGGGCCTTATCGTGATAAGGAACGAGCATGGGAGCGAGGCTATCAACCTTTACTGGCTCATTGTTGGTTCATTAGCAAGGAAATATAGCTGCGTGCTGCTCAAAACAATAAAATAATGCAGGAACGCATGCCCGTGCAAGTTGCGGAAAGAACGCGCTTCGTCTGGACACGCCGTCTGCTTCTTTTGTTTGTGAAAGCTTTACCGTTGTCATAGCAACCAGCGGCTCGAGGAGACGCGCTGCTGAGGCAGCATGCGAAAGACGGGCGAGGCGGTCCACGAGAGTCGCGTGCAGCTGCCATCGGTTTTTTCTCCGTCTGTCCATGTGTGTTTGTGCGTGGGTGAGAGTGTATGGATGTTTGTGTGTGAGTACATATGCTTTGTTATTGAGTGCTGCGTATTCGTTTACTTATCCCTGCTAGTTGGTCGCCAGCAACGGCCGCGTGACTTCAAAAAAAAAGAAAAACAAAACAAAGAAATTATCTCCCTGCCCTCAGTGAAACACGTTCGCTTTCGTGCCGTATCCGAAGTAATTTTTTCACACGTCTAATATTGCGAGGAAATGTGGCCTAGTGTATGTACACCAACTCACCATTCACAATTTGAAAAGTTCCTGCGCCGTACAAACGGTGCGCCAGCTGCAGCTGGAGGAATGGTGATACAGAAAAACCACCGTAAAGGAGGTCGTTTCCAGCGGCTGCTCGGGGACATGCTGGAGAAGTGCTCGCTTCGAAAAGCGGAATCTGCTCCGCAACACACCGTCACTGAACTCTTCCATGGATTTTGGTGGTTCCTGAGCCCTCGCAGCTTTAATTGCACATATGGATGCCGATAGCGTACGTCATCTTGTCTTAAAAGTGCGACGAAATCGATCAACTTTGCAAGGCTGCTTGCATGATCAGCCATAGTGCGCTGCATAAGTGACGCCTTAAGGTACCTCCCGGGCTACCTTATGAAACGCCACCTTACCGTGGCGATAGGGCTAATGAAAGGTTGAACTGAAGCATCAGGTTGGTTCATGAAACGCGCCAAGGTGCCGAAAAAGTAAGGAGGGCAAAAGTTAAGGATAAGGTCGGTTTATAAACACGGGCCTCAATGCAGCCAACACACTAGGGGAGATTTGCAAGCTCGCATCCCCAATAGAACTGGCTTTCCCGATCTGTGAATAGAAGCAGCACATAAAATTTGTCGATGGTGTATGCTGCGTTGTAGACAAGTTACCGTTATCACGTGGAAAATACTGTGTTGGTCAAACTAAAAAGTTACCTTAATGATACATTGAGCAAGCACAGCCACAACGGAAGAAACAAGCTACCAGCTGTAGGTTTCCCCTTGACGCACGGTAAAAATTGTGGCTGCATACGCGATGTGAATGTCATCGGACGTTTTCGAAATCAGCCCACATGCGAAATAAAACAAGCTGAAGCATTAGCTCAATCAGAAAACATGTGTGTAAGCTCAGCTTGTGTATCACTGTAGGAAAAAAGGATGTATAGGTCACGTAAACTTTATAGGATGTACAGGTTACTGTACCTTGGGTTACGAACACTTG